>PVJI01005070.1:0-100782 GCA_004026765.1 Micronycteris hirsuta | reverse complement strand
TCAGCCCGGGGGTCCAGGCCCTCAGAGTTTTGCAGAGCAGTGCCTGGGATCTGCTGCTGCTGGAACCTTCCCAGGTGCCCCAGCCTGTCCTCCCCACTCACAGACAGGCTTTGCATCCAGGTGAGCAGAAGGACAAAGTTACAGAGCTGGACTCTCCACCTTGTCTGGATTGTGGGGCCCAACTCATTCCACAATCGCACTGACAGGTTTTCAAAATTCCCTCCATACCCTTCCTCCACCCTAGAGCCTTCCCACTCCACTCGGTGGTCTGTGGAAGTTCTTTCCATATGCGTGAAAACACGCAAGTTCCGGAAACACGCGTGTCAGAGCGCAGCTCTGCGTGAGGAAAAATCATTCCCGTGTGGGCAAGTGTGGATCATGTCTGCGGAATAGGAATTCTCTAATAGGAATTTGGCAAAAATGTATCTTAAGAGATTCTAACTTGCTGGGTCTCTTCCTCCCCAAAGTCAGGAAGCTTAAGTTAATGAATCACTGCCTCAATGGTCCTAAAAGTTAACAGCCCTAGTTAGCTTACCCTCAATTTACTTGTCTCCTGTTTAATGTATACCCTGGTCCTGTCTGCCACCGGACCTGAATTTACATCCTAATGCTCTGTTAATAAGTAAACCTACCCCTGTTCTGCATAAGCCCATGAATAATCAATCCAATGTAAATATGTCCTAAAGCTTCTAATAAAAACCCCGGCTAAGCTACCCACAAGGCCTTTTCCCAAGATGGAGGAATTGGTCCCATGGCTCCGGACTCTCTTCTCCCCGCGTGTCTCTGTGTGAGATTCTTTTACGCATCAGGTTACGGTCACCCACGGGTTTCGCTGGGACGAAATCCCCACGACAGTGGTCCGTTCACAGTGTAGGGGGCACCGGTCCATTATGTGAGGTTCATGGCCCCGCCCTTTAGAGTTCTTACCGACGTCATCTCACTTGGTCCTCAGGATAATCATGTGAGTCTGATTTTGCAGGTAGGGAAGCCGAGGTTCAGAGAAGTTAGGCTTATTATCCAGTATTTGAACAAAGAAGTAACTGGTGGGACTGGGACAAGAACCCAGCTTGTCACACTCTGAGTTCATCACACCGCCTGTCTT
Organism: Micronycteris hirsuta; assembly: GCA_004026765.1. Lineage (NCBI taxonomy): Eukaryota > Metazoa > Chordata > Mammalia > Chiroptera > Phyllostomidae > Micronycteris > Micronycteris hirsuta. The sequence goes on along the minus strand of PVJI01005070.1, from coordinate 99,680 downwards.
CAGTGCTCCCTGAGAGGGCCAGGGAAGGGGGGAAGGCTACACACTGGCGCAAGGCAAGGCATTAACAGCAGGGGTGAGTTACAATCTGCCCCCCCCGCCGCACCCCCTCGTGCCCAGTTTATGTCCCTACACAGTGCCGCTCTCATCCGTGTCTCTTTATAGATGTTTTAGTTATGTCTGCCCCATACGTGCGTTGGACTTTTTTCTTGGGCTCTGAACTTCTTGTGGGCATTTTGCACTATACTCGCCCCACCCCCTGCCCCCTTCTTCCCCGCCTCAGCCAGCACAGGCTTCTGCACAGGGTCCCTGGTGGGTGTGACCTCAGACCCTGCCAGGGTCACTGGACAACAATGCAGACACTGCCTACCCTGGGGCAGGTAGCACCCAGCCCACTCGCTTGCTTTCCTTTGGTCCTGTTCTAGCCAGGCTTCCCAGCTTCCTTGTTAGCCTCTGTGAGAAATCAAAGCCCCAACGACCAAATCAACCCCAGTAAATTCCCTAGAAGCAGCTCCAGAGCACCGAGGAGCCGGCAAACCCCAGACCCAAATCCATGTCAAATTTCATAGATATAATTTAAGCAGGGATCAAACCCACACAAACCCAGTAACCAAGGCTGCTCAAAATGCAGAGTTTATAGTCCATCTGCCTCTCTGCTTCAGGGAGTCTGTATTAAATTTATTGCAAAGTAAAACAAATAAACCCAGGCAAAGGCAGTACGGAAATCTGCATACTCGTCAGAGAATTAGCAGCCCTCTCTGGTTAGGGAGGCTGCTTCTCAATTTGCATCTCTAAGGAGTTGTGACTGGGATGGGGGCTGGGAGGTTCGGGGCAGGATGGAGACTCGCACCAGGCCTGCTCCCTGCTGGCAGATCTTTGAACTGCAGCCCTAGCACCTCTTGTGGCACGGAGCTCCTCTTGGGGCTGGGCAGACAGAAGAACCTGCCGCTGGAATAACTGGTGGGACGGTGTGGTGGTGGAAGGGTAGGTAAAAGAGAGGAGAAGGAAGGACACTGGGAAGAACAGAAGCTAAGACTTGGAGATGAGGGAGGTGGAAATTGAGAGCTGCCTCCAACTGTACAAACGGAAACCCATGACTCCTCCACCTCCTCCCTTGCTGTCCACAATCCATGAGTCGCGACGCCCAGAAAATGGGTGGAAGGGCGGCATTCTTGCCCGGAGCTGTTGGCTGTTGGCTGTCTGCCACAATGGTGTGTGAACCCCGGTAAAGCTGTGCCTCGTTTTCAGGGCTGGGCCACACTGTGTGCCCAGGAGTTTGGGGATCTATGGCATACTTGCCAGGAAAGCTCCAAGAAGCCCTCCACCAACTCAAATGGCATATACTGATAAATATATACAGTCACACTATAATAGTTTGTCGTATTTATTATGTGTCAACCCCTCCCCCTGGAAGGAAAGTCCTCTAGCTCCTTAGATCAGAGCAAAGGGGACGGGGCAAGTGAGGGTCACAGTCATTCTCAGTATCTACCTCCTCCTCTTTTCCTGCTTTTCCCAGATCAGTGCCTGGGATAGAGTAGGCTCTGGATAAGTATTTGTTAATGAATGAATCAGGTGGCACAGGACGTTGATGCTTGGGTTGTGTGGTTTACCCAGAGACCGAGGTGCCACTCCTGACTTCCTATTTCTTCAGCTACTCCATGATATTCCCTCAACAGATTAAAAGCAGAGACTCTAGAAACAGAAAGAACCCCCGCCCCCGCCCAACTTAAAGTAGCCACTGGAACCTAACTGAGCCCCAGTGTCTTTATTGCTTTCTTTTTTCCAAAGACATTGTAGCATAGAGGTTGGGAGTACAGACTCCCAGCCCCACACTGCCCTGATTTTAATCCTGAGTTTTCCATTTAGCTGAGTGGCCCCGGGCAACTGGCTTAATCTCTCTGTGCTCAGGTTCCTCATGATAAACTGGAGTTAATGGAATCTGCTTCTTAGGGATGTTGTGAGGATTAGGAGAGCTAATGTACATAAAGCCCTTAAAACAGCGCCTGGTACACGGTTAGCATTAGCCAACTCCATAGCACTAGTTATTAACAGAGAGCAGAGATTTTGCAGAACTGAAGGTGGATGTCGGATGATGTTCTGAAAGGCAGGGAGCATGTGTGTAAAGACAAAGCCAAGCATTTCCACGAGGAAATATGCAAATGCGCCCAAGCAGGAGTTCCCTGGCCCGGGCGGGGAGAGGGCGGACTACTTCTCTGCCTGCGCCACCCAAGTTGGCATTTTTTTCCAGCAGCATCAGAAGCATCAATGGTGTGAGTTCCAAGTTTCAAAAGATACAACAGCTTCTTGGTCTTGGAGACCTTTGGGGGCAACTTGGCCTTTGAAACCTCCTCCAGCTGGCCTCCCAGTGCCTCCTCAACCTCATGGCCACCACCCTGCCTCTGGCACTCCAGGCTCCTTCCACAGAAAACGTGTTCAGCTCCTCCAGCAGAACCTGCTCCTCTTACCTCCTGGTCTCCATGCGTGCAGGCACCCTGGGTGCCCTTTCCCAGTCTCCCTTCCCGTGTGAATCCTCGGACAGCACGGATGTCAGCCCCTCTGGGACCCTTCCCTCATCCCCTACCGAGGGGAAGTGATTTTGACCTGTGCGCTACAGTGCTGGGTCCTTCCCTTCTCCCCCCTTGTGTTAGTCTGCTCTGCTTATCATAAGAAATTACCACACACCGGGGGCTTAGAGCTCAGTTCTGGAGGATGCAAGTCCAAGATCAAGGGGCCAGCAGAGTTTGTTTCTGGTGAGGACTGCCTTCAGGCTCTGTCCTCACGTGGCCTCTCTGTGCACAGGCTGATGCCTCTTCCTCTTCATACGAGGACACGGTCCTATCAAACAAGGCCCCGCCCTCGGCCCTCAGCTCAGAGCTCAGCCCATCCCACTGCGACCCTCTGTAAGTCTACAATACCTGCTCACGGCAAGGGCTCAGTGCGTTTGTCGAGTGAGTGAACTTTTCAATGACTTGTGATGATAGTAGGATCTTGAAAACCTGGGGACATTCTGATGGGATCTAGTTCAGGTTCCCGGCAGGTGGATCCTTGCTAGTTGGTGACAGTTGGGACAGAATGTCAGATCTGCCATTTTCCCTTCTTCTTTGAGTCCAGTGCTCTTTTCACCTGGAAAGAGAGCTGTCAAGGTGCTGCGTAGAACTGGTGATGCTTCTTAAATCCCTGCCTGGGCTGCCCCTACGAGGAAAGCTCTTTGGTCTTTCACCGACCAGCAATGGTTCTCCCCGACTTTGCCTCTCCTGCCTTCCGCTTGCCCTACAGATCTGCAGAAGCTCTCGAAGTGCTTTTCTGCTGTCCCCTCTGTCTGGGGCAGCAGAGCTTGGTCTGGGGGAGGGCGGGACTCGCGCCCCCGCAGTTCTGATCCTGAGCCCACTCCCCAGGTCTGGGGCTCATTGGATTCCTGCTTCTCCACCAAAGGATTTTGTTACCTGTCATTTGCTTATGCAAATCTACCTCTTTCAGCATTAAAATGAACCCAATTAGAACCCAATTATAAAGTGAAATTTCATGATTAAACCAGTTAATGAGGGACATTAAGCGACCAGAAAGAATTGCTTTGTAAAAATTTCAGGGATACTTACAAAATATTCTTGAAATGTGACTAGGTTCTAGGTTTTTCTTCAGACCGACACAGGTACCTGCCCATTTTCACACACGCACCGCGCAGACGTGTGCACACGCACACTCTCGCACACCTGGTTTCCATCTTCTCACTGTGGGGCTTGTTCTTGCTCCGTCTCTGGGTCTGAGTTTTCCCCAAACAGAGGAAATTCCACCAGCCAGCAGATCATGTCTGCAAAGTTCTTGGAAACCCTCCAAAAGAAATGGCCACTGGGCTGAGGAAGCTGGGGCGGGTAGGAAAACAGAAGAAGGTGTAATGGTTTTAATAAAGTCTCTTTGCCATCTTGGTGATTGATTGATATATTTTGGCATTTGCTTCCCAGCTCTGCTGTAATCAATAGCAGTTACAGACCAAGGAGCAGGAAAGGGTGGGGATGTGGGATGGGGCAGTATTGATTGGCATTACAGGAAAGAGCCTGGCCTGGTGACTGCAGTGTGGTGGCCGCCAGAGGCTGGGCCTGTCTGCACCAGAGGTTACCTTTCTTCACCCCCTCCCAAGCCAGGGGGCACAGAGTCCCGAAGCTCAGTCATGGAGGAGGATAGGCAGCATCTACCCGAAGAGTTGCCCTCTGGTATTTGAAGGGAGCCGGTTATATGCATTTGCGTCACTCCACAGTTAGGGGGTGGGGGCCCCGGTCTCCTGGGCTGCTTGCTGCAGCGACCAGGCGAAAGGGATCTGTAGGGACAAGGGGGTGGTAGTATGTTCCCGGTTCCAGGCTACATTTACATCCAGGACTGAATCCAACTTGGTGGTGTAGTGCCGAGGTAGCCTGGGCAGAGCCTCTGGAACCTGGTGCCTGGGGTCAAAGCCCAGCCCTGGCATGGCATGTGTAACATCGGACAGACAGGTCAGTTAACCCTTCTGTGCCTTGGTTCCCCCATCTGTGAAATGGAGACAATCTCAGCACCTATTTACCAGGCTTGCTGTGACAGTTATGAGGGCCAGTGCAGGGAGGAAGCTTGGCGCAGCTCTGGCAGACAGCGAATGCTACGTCCATGTTGTTATTACTACCTGAGGGTGGTGGGCGTCTGGGCTGGCGTCCCGGATGTGTGGGTGGAAATATAGGGAACAGTTTCTCTACCCAAACAGGCTCATCCCAGCACTTGCCTTCTGCAGATGCGAACGCAGGGCTCAGGGCCCGGCCTCTGTGCAGTAAATCTCTCCGTCCGTCAGCCATTAGCTACAGAATTTCTCAAGGCTTTTTAGATGAATTTTTCTCTAAAAGCTTTAAAAAAACAAAAACCACGTGTAGGTGTGTGAGAGTTTCAGCTGATGGAACAGTGTCTATGTGGGAGCCTGGACTCGGGTCGATGTTCTCGGACATGGGGTCTCCTTCTACAGCATCGTGGTGAGTGGCTTCTGTGTGATGGAGACCCCCCTGGCCAGAACCATGTGCTTGAAACAGAAAACCATTTGTTTAAAAAAGCAAACACTTACCACTGAACATTCTTGTTGAAAACTTATTTATTTTTTGAAGTGTAGTTTTATTTATTTTTGTCATGGGCGGATTTTCCCTTTTTAGAAATTCACTGAGCATGGGAAGTGACTTTGGTGCTGATTTGCTTGCCGATGGTAGAATTGGATACCACGACCAATAGACATTGGCAGATTGGCAGGCCATAGTAAGGAGCCTGGAGCCTGGAATTCCATTCCAGACCACTAAAGGGTTAGAGCCGGAAGGGGCCCTGGAGGTCCTCTAGTTCACCTCCATGTCTAAGGTGAGCCCAGAGAGAAGTAATGACTTTCAGAGTCTGAACTAGAACCCAGGTCTTTGGTTTTCAAGCCCAGAGCCAGTCCATATACCGTGAGCATTTATTCCTGCTGCCCTACCAGCTCCAGCTTGGGCCCATTCCCTTTCCCAAACCTCCCCCTGTTCTCCAGTTTGTATATCAGGCTAAGTTATTAGCTGACAATTCAGTTCAAGTCAGCGAAGATGCCCTGGGTACCTACTTGGTGGCAAGCATTGTATTGGGCTCAGGACACAAAAATGAGATGTGTGTCCCACCAAGGAGACTGTAGTTGGTGGGATTGCACCCGATTACCTGCTGCCTCTGCCTGTGAAAGGATTAGACTATCTGTGCCATGGACATCAGCCTTGATCACGTGACTGACTTGCTTTGGCCAATAAAATTTGAGCAGAAGTGATACTACTTCTGAGCAGAGACTTTTGGGGATACTTTGTAGTCCCACCTGCATTTTCTCTTTCTGTTTGCCAGGAGAGTGGCATGTCCAGAGGTGTGTCCCTCCAGCTGTGTCCCACCCAGGGAGAAGACACGGAGCGAACCAGCCCCCACCAATGCATAGCGAGATGAGTGGTACATCCTTGTGAGGTGAGCCCCTGCGACCTGCGGTTGTTTATCCTGCAGTCTGGCGGCTACGAACGGGACACACTGGGGAGTTGGCTTATTTCCAGCTAGAGCTATCCACAGAAGACTCGAAAGCAGGCCAAAAGAGGGAAAAAGGACTCTTTGAGAAGGAGGAATCAGAAAAAACTTTCTACAAGAGGCAACAGCGTAGAAGAGTTTCCAAGGTTGAAGGGAAGTTCACCGTGTTAGGGGCAGGGAGGTTTGTTCATCGAGGTATTCTAACTGGGGAGAACAGCATGCTCAGACGCGACACGCCAAGATGTGTTTGAGAAGGGCCCGCAACATCCACACCGGTAGTGCAGGGTCAGGTTTCTCAGCGTTGGAAAGTTTTGACCACCAGCCACTCTGTGCGATCCCCAGGGGGTATGTGCGGACACTCAGATAAAAATGCATCAGTTATTTCGGTCGGAGCTCTGGTCCCAAGTCACCACTGATCCCACATCCTGGGGAGCTAGGCTGGACTGTGCGTGTGCCATAGGGACCCTTTTTGCAGAGTTTAATTTTTATTTTAATCAAAGAACACATATACACAGTTTGGAAATCAGCAGTTGTCTTGCCTCACCCCTTCGCATTCCCAAGTCCCGTTCTCCGAAGGGATCGCCCTCCACTCTTAGGTTCTTTCCTCTTTTCTGTGTAGTGCCGTGTTTTTAACTAATATGCATATATTTCTATTTCTTGATTTACTAAATTATATATTGACTTTCTACCGTGGTGGATGAGAACTTAGTTCTTCCACACCCTTCTCCCCCAAATCTATTCCTGCACTTTCTCTCCTTCTATTTCTCCAATATAAATTCTCTTTTTCATTAAATCGATATTCAGGTTTATATGCTAATGACTATGAAAATATTATTTACTTCCTAAGTCAAATAGTGAGCTGTGGTCATGTCTCCTCTTTTGTACAAGACTTTATTGATCCTGAAGTTAGCAATTGCCTCCTTTTTTTTTTTATTGACCTGGTATCAATAAAAGTGTACTTATAATTAATTTTAAAAAATGGTTCAGAAACCCTGCTGTATACTTGTCAATGCTGGGTCCCATACTTTCAAGTCCATCTGTTCCATTTTCCCCCTACCGTTATCCCTCCAAGAACCTTCTGTTTTCCTGCTCTCATCTGGACTGGTTGCTCTTGGCATTGGGATACTGAATATCTGTCACCCGGAGGCTTTCCTTTACCATCATTTTGAATATTTCCTTTACTGACTTCCTGTGTTGCATGCCCTATTTCCCAAACTCCCTATCTTCTTCATTGGACCATCACCTAACTTTACTAAATCGCATTCTTCAATAGCTTCTGAAGAATGAGTGCTTCAGAGGTAGTTGTCTTGAGTCACTGACTATCTGAAAATATCTCTACACTGTTCTGAAATGTGACTGATAGTGTATTGGGGTATAGAATTCTAGATTGAAAAAGATGTTTTTAAAGGATTTAGAAGATACTTCCCTGCTATTTTTAAATATCTGATGTTGCTTTTGAAGAAGTTTGATATCATTTTTATTCTTGTTTCTTTTACATGTTTTTTTTTTCTCTTTAGAAGATTTCAGGAAATTTTATTTATCCCTCATGATTTAAAATGTCATAATGATGATGGTGGTGGGCATTGGTGTATTTTTTTTTTTTTTATCATTTGTACTGGGCTAATCTGGAGGCGAAGGTCCTTTATTTCTCTCATATTTATTTATCTCTTTTTCCTTTTGCTTCACCCACTAGACCACTTCCTCAGCTTTATCTTCTAATCTTTATGAGTTTTTGGAAATAATTAATTATATTTTTAAAGATTTTATTTATTTTTAGAGATGGGGAAAGGAAGGAGAAAGGGAGGGAGAGAAACATCAATGTGTAGTTGCCTCTCATGCGCCCCCTACTGGGGACCAGGCCCTAAACCCAGGCATGTGCCATGACTGGGAACTGAACCAGTAACTCTTTGGTTTGCAGGCCAGCACTCAATCCACTGAGCCACACCAGCCAGGGCAAATTGTATTTTTAATTTAAAAGAGGCTTTTCATTTAATTTTTTCCTTTGTAACCCCCATTTTTTTTAAGTGAATGAAACCTTCCCTTTTATCTTTTGAATTAATGTTATTGTTCTCTTTGAACTTTTCTTTTTCTCCTTGCAAAATCTGTCAACTCAGATCTCCTTTTTTCCCTGTTTGTTTGCTCCCTTTGTCATATTCGAGGCTTCCTTTAGATATCTGAATTCTTGACTGTTTATCTATATTTAAGAAAGAGGCACCAGAAGTAGATTTTGGAAGCTTGTTATGTAAATGGCAGAGTTTGCTGACTGGTGGGCTTCTCTAGGGGGACCAGGCGGAAGGTGACTCTGCGCTGAGGGAACCTCAGAGATCACTAAGCGGAGTTCTCTCTGGGGCTGTTCAGTTCTTTAAAGAAGAATCTTTCCATCTACTGGTCGGTGGTGGTGGTTGGGGGGAGGCCGCCAGCAAGGCCCGAGAGAAGGCTGAAGTGCACACGGGTCAGCATGCAGACCTTTAATTCCCTTCACCCCCCACCATGCTCGGGGTTCCCCAGTCCAACATGGTTCTTACTCAGTTTCCCCAAGGGAAAGAAGCTCTGGTCTGCTGGAGGGCAGAGGGGCGTGGCTGGATGGCTGTGTGCAGAGGGTGTGAGCCTCTTCCATAAATGGACTTCCCACCAATGCCCGCCTCTAGCTGGGGCTTGGTGCCTCTGAGGGCTGACCTTTTCAGGGCTCTTCCCAGTGGATCGACTCCCACCTCAGGCCCTCGGCTTGTGACTTCTCTCTGTTGAGCCACTTCCCACCATCCCCTCTTTGTTCTGTTAAAACAATTATTGCAAAACTCTGTAATCACCATTTTTAGCCTCTCCCATTCTTGTCCTTGGTTAATACCTTTGTGATTTCTAGAGGCAGGCCTTCCCAGGGTGATAGCCACTAGGGCAAGAAGGTGGATAGGTGACTGGGTGTCTTTCTGGGTCTCACATTTCCTTGGCTTCCCCTGGAAGCACCTCTTCTTCATATTGTTTCTTAAAAACTGGTGTTCCTCAGGCTTCTGCCTCATGAGGATGCTGGTTGTCCCTTCAGCGTAGGACGAAAGCTGGGGGCAGGTCCCAGGGCTGCCTGTGCCCTTTCTGTGTGCTCAGGTGCTACTTTGGGTTCCCGAACTAGAGAGGAGGACGTGGAAACGAACGAGAAGGCACGGCCGGACTGCGCCAGCTGCTCAGTGACCCTGGGCCTCATCTCCTTTGGTCTTACCTTGGTTCTTGTCTGGCCTTAAAGTGCTTTTCCTTGACCCCAAACCGGAGGGGCTCCCAGACTGGCCCAATGGTACCAGCCTCGTGGAGGGCAGCAATGTCGAGAGCACCCCGTCTCCCCGGTCCCGCTCTGTCTCTCCAGGTGTTGGAGTTCTACCGGCGAGCACAGCAGACTGGAGCCCGCCTGGATCTTATACTCTAGTCCTGGGAAAGATAGCCGCAGCCCCAACAACACTAAAGCCCTCCCCTCCCTGGCAGAGGCCCCCTGTGTCTCTGCCGCCCATCTGCATCTGACCCAGCTGCTGCGCTCCTTAGGATCGAGACGGGAGGGCTGGGGAGGGGTCCTGGGTGACGCGGGGAGCTTCCGAGCAGGTGGGCAGTACACCTGATGCTGTTTCACACCCCCAGGCTATTTTTCACGTCATGTCCAACTACATGGACTTCCATCCCGTGTCATTTTGGCAGATTCCATTTGTTCTTTAAAACTGTTGAGTCAGCCCTTTCTCCGCAAAGTCTTCCCTGACCCACCCACCGGCATTAAGGTCCCACACTGCTCGGCACCTTTTTAATCAGGCGTGGAAGGCACAACATGAGAGAGACCCTGTGCAGGAAGTAGGGGCACACTGAAATGGGTCGAGTCCCCGCGCCCCCCACCCCCACTATACACACTTAGCTTTGGTCTTGGGCAAGTGGATTACCCTCTCTGAGCCGCAGTCTTCGCATTTGCAGAGAGGGTAATGAAAGTCCACCATGAAGCGCCACAGTGGAGATGAAGTGGCTGCAAGGTGCTGAGCGGGAGCCGAGAACCAGCACTGAAATGTTGGTTCCTGTTCTTTTCTCCTTTGGAGGAGCTTCCCTGTGAATGAGGGGAGAGCGACACACAAATCCATGAATGCGGTGATTTGTTATGAGTGCCGTGATCAAGGACAGTGCATTGTATGCCCCTCATTCACGGGTCAACCTCCCGTCTCTCCCATCAGACCGTGCGCTACTGGACAGCAGGGCCAAACCAGCCTGCCCATCATAGCTGCACCCCTGCCCCCCTGCCCCCCTGCCCAGGGCCTGCACGAAGTAGCTGCTCAGTAAGTGCTGAGGAAATACAGCAGAAGGACTCCTGCCGCCCCTGAGCATGCCCGGATGGTTAGAGCCTTGCTCTGTGCTGCCTTTTTATTCTCTTTTCCACTGCCCCTGCCTCAGAGAAGGTAAAGTGTGGCTCTTCTGTCCTCACTAGAGGCTAATTGTTTGAACTCTTATCAAAGTTTGGGACCTCAGCCTTACCCCACCGCTCTCGGGTGATGGGAACAGGTGGACACCAGAGATGAGGATCATCTCATCCAGTGTCTGTGGAGCAGCCTCTCTCGTCCCCCCCGCCCCGTGTACCCAGATATCCAGACCTTGTCAGCCGAGCCTCCTTTTCAAATGAGTCTGTCTCCTGAGAGGCAAAGGCTTCCTCTCCCCGGCCCTGACTTGAAATAAAGCAGCTTGGCCCACAGACAGTTTTACGGTCCCTCGCCTTCCATTCCTCTCCTCGAGCCATCGCCCCGGCGAGAGCCCGGCCCTGCTCTGATTTATACAGTTCTCCAGGCCCCTGTTGGATTCGCAGTCTGGAACAACCCGACAGGGCTATCCATCACCCAGGGCTCAGATCTCCCCGGACTCATTGGCAAGCCAGGAGGGGTGGGTGGCCGAGGAGGCAGCCTCGGGGTCCTGCCCAGAGGGCATTTGTCACGCTGATCGAGTGCGCAGGCTGGAGTGGGGTGGGGGAGCGGAGGCTTTTTATCCCACCCCAAGCCTCCCTAGTGACAGCGGGGATGCAGCAGAGCAGGGATGGACAGGGCATTAGGGCTCAGGAGGCTGGTCCTGACTGCAGATACTGCCCTTACCTGCTCCACGTTGGAATGTAGCAGCCACTGGTCCTGCGGCGTTTGACCCCGGGTTATTCATCCTGTTCATGCGTCATTGTCGCCCTAGCACACAGCACAGTGCCTGGCACCTGGCGGGCAGGTGGCAAGGGTCTTTGTTTGCGGACTGACTAAGCCTCCCTTTCCTCCTGTGCCGTTGTTGGATCTCAGGGTCAAGGGTCATTCAGAGAAGTCCTGGGACATGTACCCATGCAGCCTCTCTGCTTGGGGACGTGCGTCCTGTGCACTGGCTGATTTGTGACGAGTGCTGGTGTGTGCCTGCATGCTGTGCACGTGGCTGCGGGAGTCCACTCTCTGAGGGTTGGGCGACCTGTGACTTTACCTTCTGGGAAGCATTTCACCATCTAAGCCTGGGGCTGGGAGAGGGGGTGCTCTGCCGGGAGGGAAGGGGCCGAGTGGGGGTCTGTCTACATGGCCTCTGTACTCACCGCCTCCAGGTCAGCCAAAGCAGAAGGGGGCCAGTGTGTGGTCACCATCTGCAAACAAGCTGAAATAGCCAGTGCTCCCAGGCACACCCTTGGGGAGCACTTCCCGTGAACCCGACTGTGCAGGGGACAGGGCCCCAGAGGTCTGAGAACAGTGATTCTCTCCCCGCTACCTGCGCAGGGGGAGGCTGGGGCTTGTGCAGGCCCCTTCCGGGGCAAAGGCTCTGGGGAGAGCATTTTGGTTGTCAGGAAATTACAGGCTTTGTTCAAAGCCAGGAAAAGAAAATCGATGCCCAAATCTGGGAGCTGCAGAGAAAAGGAATCCGAGCGGTTGTGGCTTTCTGGTGTCTTTCTGTGTCTGTGCCGCAGAAGTGATAATATCGGGCGGCCTGGGCAGCGCCGTCACCCAGCACTCGGGAAGTTGGCTGATCTGAGGAGAAGCCAAGGGTGGCTAATGAGTCATTAACAGTCTTTATCAAATTAGGATTATCATCTATCTCCACATGCAGAGGAAAATGTTTCAAATTACCCACTTTCTTAATTGCAACTCGAAGATTTGGCAGGAAACGATCATGAGAGAGAATGTCTGGAAATTGATGGATGGCACAGATGTGTGTCTAAGCCTCCAAAACTCCAGTAGCTGGAGAATTCACCCACACACGTGTGCGTGTGCCCACATGGGTGCCTGTAGGCACGAACACCCTCACGGTGCGTGTTGGTTCAGGGCACCACCCGTACGCACACATGAGTGCAGAGTTACAGCTGTGCGCAGTAAACCAAGCCATCGAGTCAAGCGATTTACACAGGCTAAGGCTCCTACCAAATGCTGAGACCCTGGAAGGACAAGGTAAGATATGAAAGAAATACTCAGCCTTTGTCTTTAAGAAGTTCAGAGTCTGCCCAGGGAGCTCATGCATTTATATCTGAAGTACAAGAGCGTGTCCGCGGCAGTGTGCACGTGCGTGCTGCCCAAGCGGAGCTGTGAGCACGCAGTTCAGAAGGGCTCAGGACAGGGGTATGCCGATGGAGTGGGATTCCTGGGGAGGATGAGCTTCACCTGGAGTGTGGATGTTCCTCTGTGCATGGTGACAGCAGCCAGCGGGGATGGTGGCAGGAGAAGATGTGCGGTGTCTGTCAAGAAGTCCGCAGGCGAGCGGTGGCCGAGTGTGTTTGTGGAACTTCCAGGGGAGGGTGGGGCGGCTTCGGTTAGAGAATCCAGCCCGACTCCTACCTGCCCTATGAAAACTGGGTGAGTAGAAGCTGGCCTCATCCTTGTCCCTCGTAGAGGCCTCAGTTTCTCTCCCTGTAGAATGGGAGTGGGACCTGCAGGCAGAGGGAGGCTTCTTTTACATCTCGGCAGGCCCCATAAACCTGTGCGATCTCTGTGAGTTCAGGAATTATTGTAATTTATGCATCCATACAGCCTGGGGACCTAGCATGAGCCTGACCAGCTTAGATGCTGAATGGGAACCAACGCTGGTAGGTACATTTTTTAGAGGCTGTTGGTGTTTGTGTGCTGAGTGAATGAACCAGTGAATGAATGGGTGAGGGAGGGAGTGAATGTTTGCTTTACAAAGCAGCCAGGCAGAATCAGATCCCAGGTGGGAGTGTGGGTTCTGGAGGCAGAGCGCCCAAGTCCGCACCTGGTAACAAGTCACTCCCCTTACCTGGGCGTTACCCTGTGGGGCAGGGTTGCGTGTTGAGCACTTAGCAGATCATCCACACGGGTGAGCGACAGCTGTTGTCGAACCGTGCTTCCCTCTTGCTGGCAAACCGTGCTGGGTGAGTTGGGTATCTCGCTCCCTCATTTGGCTACTCTTCCTCCTCCTCCCTCTGAATGTGACAGGACAGGACCCGCTTCTTTCCCAGAGTTCTTGCCCGCCTCTTCAAGCCCTGCTCTGGCTGCTGTAGGTCCCAGCCTCCAGAAAGAACTTGGGAGCACAGCCATGCAAACTCCTCAGCTCTGGAGGCCTCAGCCGGCAGGGCTCATCCCTGGAGACAGGGAGGAGCCGGTCCATGGGAGGAGCAGAAGGACGCAGGGCAGTTCTGTGAGAGGTGGTGATGATGAGGGTGGTGAGAATGTGAATAGGGCCAGGGGAGAGCAGGGTGACAGTTGTGATGGTGATGAGGTGTTTGAAAGGGGGCAGGGGACTAGGGGTTCAGGGATGGGTGCTCTGGTGCAGGTAGGAGAAGAGGACTTTGTGTTGGGGAGAGTAGAAGTTTTAAAACCTTGTGTAGCCCTTGGGGTGGAGGAGGGAGAGCTGAGCCTCTGCAGTCTGGGTGGGTAGTGAGTATCCTGCTGCCCGCCCCCTCTACTCCTCAGCTGGTCTTGGGGTGTGTAGGTGTGATGCAGAATAGACCGAAGAACCAGAGTGACATGGGGTCAATGACAGAGGTCTCAGCATGCAAACGCAGTTTACACTGGGCAGAAACAGCCCAGAGAGAGGCTTTGCCAAGAATTGAATGCAGGTCACACACGAATTTTAAATTTTCTAGTAGCCACATTAAAACGGTAAAAGAAACGATGAACATATTTTGATAGCCTATTTTATCTAATTCAACATAAACAGAATAGCATCATTTCAAATCTGTCATGGGGGGGCAAAGGCGGATTTACAGCTCATTGTCACCTCCTTTGGAGTTAATGAAGCTATGGTCATCATCACAACCTACGCGTCTTTTTTCCATGGGCACACTGTACCCCTGCTTTAGGCCACCCCTGTGTATAAATTAATTATTAACAAACACTTTGCATTCTTTTTTTAAAAACACGTCTTCTAAACCCGTTGTGGGCCTGACACGTGGCGCCTCTCCAGCTCTCGGTCGCCGCTTGGGGCTGCTGGCGGCTGCGTCAGACGGCGCAGGTTTGTGTCTTCCTCTCTCAAAGTGCCGTGGCCAAGCTCTTGGGATGCCTCTTCCCACAGCAGCACTTTTTGGAAATCATCGTAACAGTTTCGAGTCTAAATAAAATACTCCTCTTTCTCCGTCCTTTCACACTGGTGGTGTCACTGCCCCCCACCGCCAGGACTGGGGAAGGACTGGAGAACCTCTCAAAGCTCTTCTCTCTTATTTCCTGCGTCTCACGGAGCCTCTCATCTGGAGCGAGGGTCTGGCAGCTCCCTTGAGGGCTTGCGTGGGTGTGCATGTGTGTACTGTGTGTACATATGTGTTGCACGCATGTGCGTGCGTGTGTGCACTGGCAGTTGGGAGAAGTAAGGCGTGGCAGGGGGTGCAGGGGGGCGGTGCTTGAAGACACCCGCCCTACCTATGTCAGCACCATAAGAAAGACAGGCTTTCTGAATGGTTTGGGGGCTGTGTTGCTCCTATATTGGAGAAGCGGGTCAGAGACACAGCCCGACTGACTGTCAGGTACCCCAAGGACAGTTTGTGTTCCCCATCTTCAGAGGGTGGGAGTAGAATGGGGGAGCCGAGAGGCTTTCACAGGGCCAAACGAGTCAGAGATAGGCCGGGGCCTGGAGGCCCCTCCTTCCAGCTCAGAGCAGAGTCCTGGAGTCTCACCTTTCGGAGGACTTAGAGCGCCCCAGTTTCCACACCGTGCAGGTCCCCCACCCCGCCTCCAAGGGGTGGGCCCTGGCTAACTGAATCAGGAACAGAATCGTCTTTGCTTGGTCCTGGCTCCCTAGCACCGCAGTCCCGCCTGGCTCCAGGGTTGGAAAGGAGGCCTGAGCCCCCCCCCCCCCCCCCCCCCCCCCCCCCCCCCCGCCCTTCTCCTCTCTGTGCTCCCATCACCTGTGCTCGCAGCGTCCGTGCCTGCTGCAGCATCTCCTCTCCTGAGGCCAAGGAGATTGGGGCTACAATAAAACACGCTGGCGAGTGCTGTGGAGCCCTGAAGTGAGAGGGCTGTTGGATCTAATGGCTCCATTTACTGGAGAGCCTCCCGTGTGCCAGGGACTGTGCTGAGACCTTGGCCTTCACCCTCTTCTCCAGTCCCCGTGGGCTCGTGTGCTGGAGACACCGACCATCCCACTTCACAAAGGCAGAGACCAAGACCTGGAGGCATCAGCGTCTTTCTGTGACAGGGTGACATTTTGAGCCAGGCTCAAGTGACTCCAAAACTGGTGATCTCTGCTGGGGAAGCCAAGGAAGTTTGGAAAAGAGATGATTTTTGAGCTAAGTCTTGACAGCAGATGGAATTTGGGAATGTAGGGGCCGGGCGGGGGGCGGGACCGAGAAGTCAAGGCTGAAGGAACAAACAGCAGGAAGGGCTGAGCTGCACGGGGTGCTCTGGTCTGGCCTGCTGAGCCCTGGCACTGGCTGGCATGGAAGGGCCCAAGCCTCCAATTGCAGCGGCTCTTAAAAACTGAATAAAGCCCGGCTGGTGTAGCTCAGTGGATTGAGCGCGGGCTGGGAACCATAGGGTCCCGGTTCAATTCCCAGTCGGGGCACATGCCTGGGTTGCAGGCCAGGTCCCCAGTGAGGGCCATGTAAGAGGCAACCATACATTGCTCTTTCTCCCTCCCTTCTCCTCTCTCTGAAAATAAATAAATAAAATCTTAAAAAAAAAAACTGAATAAAATTTATTTGTTTTTAGAGCCTTTTTGGTTCGCAGCAAAATTGAGCAGGACACGCGGAGATCCCCATACCTGCTCTTGCAACCCCCCGCCGCCTCCTTTACTGTCAACGGTTGCTGCAGTTGATGAGTCTGCGCCGATGCCTGGTCGCGCACAGTCCATCGCTCACACCAGGCTCACTCCCGTCGCTGCGCGTTCTGTGGGTCTGGGCAAATGTCCGATGACACGTACCTATCACTGTGGTGTCAGGCGTAGGACTTCCACCGCCCTGAGACCCTCTGTGCTCTGATGGTTCACTCCTCCCCTCGCTCTCTACCCCCTGACGGCCATGGCTCTTCTCCTCATCTCCATGGCTCTGCCTTTTCTACAGTGTCATAGCGTCGGAATCATACAATATGTAGACTTTTTGTTGACTTCTTATACTTAGGAATATGCATTTAAGATTCCTCCATGTGTTTTTATGGCCTGATAGCTCATTTCTTCTTAGTGCTGGGTAATATTCCGTTGTCTGGGTAGGCCACAGTTTAACTTTCCATTCACCCACTGAAGGACATCTCGCTTGCTTCCAGGCTTTGGTCATTGAGAATGGAGCTGCTATAAACATCAGTGTGCAGGTTTTTGTGTGGACACAACCATTCAGTTCATTTGGGTAAATACCAAGGAGTGCAATTGCTGGGTCATGTGGTAAAGGGTTTGCTTGCCTTTGTAAGAATCCACTACCTTGTATTCCAAGGTGGCTGGACCACTTTGCGTTCCCACCAACAATGAGGGAGAGTGTCCGTTGCTCCACATCCTCACCCGCATTTGGTTTTGTCAGTATTGTGGGGTTTGGCCTCTCTAATAGGTGTGTAATGGCGCCTCATTTTAATTTGCATTTCCCTAGTGACATATGGATGGAGCACCCTTTCATAGGCTTATTTGCTATCTTCTTTGGTAAGGTGTCTGTTCAGCTCTCTGCCTATTTTTTAATTGGGTTGTTCATTTCTTTTTTAAAAAATATAGTTTATTGATTATGCTGTTACAGGTGTCCCATTTCCCCCATTTATTCCCCTCTGCCCTGCACACCCCCTCCCACCCACATTCCCCACCTTTAGTTCATGTCCATGGGTCATACATATAAGCTCTTTGACTTCTACATTTCCTATACTGTTCTTAACCTCCCCGTCTATTTTCTACCTACTATTTATGATACTTATTCTCTGTACCTTTTCCCGCTCTCTCCCTCTCGCTCCCCTGTTGATAACCCTCTATGTGATCTCCATTTCTGTGGTTCTGTTCCTGTCCTAGTTGTTTGCTTAGTTTGCTTTTGCTTTTGTTTTAGGTGTGGTTGTTAACAACTGTGAGTTTGCTGTCATTTTACTTTTCATATTTTTGTATTCTTTTTCTTAAATAAACCCTTTAAGGTTTCATATAATAAGGACTTGGTGATGTTGAACTCCTTGAACTTGATCTTATCTGAGAAGCACTTTATCTGCCCTTCCATTCTAAATGAAAGCTTTGCTGGATAAAGTAATCTTGGATGTAGGTCTTGCCTTTCATGACTTGGACCAGTCCCTTTCTCAATGGCCAAAACTTGGACCAGGAGCTTGGACCAGGGGCTTTCTCTCCAGACCCTTCTTGCCTGTAAGGTCCCTTTTGGGAAATCAGCTGACCGTCTTAGGGAATTCCTTTGTAGATAATTGTCTCTTTTTCTCTTGCTGCTTCTAAGATTCTCTCCTTATTTTTTTTAAAGATTTTATTTATTTATTTTTTAGAGAGAGGAGAAGGGAGGGAGAAAGAGAGGGAGGAACAGCAATGTACGGTTGCCTCTCACATGGCCCTCACTGGGGACCTGGCCTGCAACCCAGGCATGTGCCCTGACTGGGAATCGAACCGGGATCGTCTGGTTCCCAGCCCGCACTCAATCCACTGAGCTACACCAGCCAGGTCTCTCCTTATTTTTAATCTTGGGCAATGTAATTATGATGTGCCTTGGTGTGTTCCTCCTTGGGTCCAACTTCTTGGGGACTCTCTTCGCTTCCTAGACTTCTTGAAAGTCTATTTCCTTGGACAGATTGGGGAAGTTCTCCTTCATTATTTTTTCAAATAAGTTTTCAATTTCCTGCTCTTCCTCTTCTCCTTCTGGCACCCCTATAATTCAGATGTTGGAACGTTTGCAGATGTCCTGGAGGTTCCTAAGCCTCTCCTCATTTTTTTGAACTCTTGTTTCTTCATTCTTTTTCGGTTGAATGTTTCTTTCTTTCTTCTGGTCCACACCATTGATTTGAGTCCCAGTTTCCTTCCCATCACTATTGGTTCCATGTACATTTTCTTTTATTTCACTTAGCATAGTTTTCATATTTTCATCTAATTTGTGACCAAATTCAACCAATTCTGTGAGCATCCTGATTACCAGTGTTTTGAACTGTGCATCTGATAGGTTGGCTATCTCTTTGTCACTTATTTGTGTTTTTTCTGGAGCTTTGATCTGTTCTTTCATTTGGGCCATTTTTTTTTCTTGGAGCACCTGTTACGTATAATGGGCGAAGCCTCAAGTATTCACCAGGGTGGGGTAACCTGTCTTGCTGTGTTGTGACACTGTTTGTGGGGGAGAGGTCCGAGAGGGAACAATGGCTCTTGCTCCGCTCTCTGCCGGCTTTCAGTCACTTCCCCCGCTAAGCACAAGCAAAGTGGGCCCTTCTGTGCTGATTCCTGGTTGGGTGGGCTTGTGTACATTCTAGGACCCTGTGGGTCTCTTCAATGAACTCCCCTGTGAGGCTGGGAGTTCCTCCTGCTGCCGCCTTAACCCCCATGGTGTTTTCAATTGGTGGTTTGAGGTTTTGTTTCCCCGCGATGGAGCCTGGGGCTGTGCAGTCTGTCTCTCTCCCTAGCTGTTCCTTTATCCACATGTAAATGTGGGACTGCCCACTCTACCAGCCACAGTCTCACCGGGTTCCCCAGTCACTGCCTTGCCATGAGCCCTCTCTGCCAGGCTGCCTGGCTCTGCCCCTCCTACTGGTCTGGATGTGTCTTCTTTAACTCCTTGGTTGTCAGACTTCCATATAGTTCGATTTTCTGTCAGTTCTGGTTGTTTTTTGTTTTTAAGTTGTTGTTGTCCTTCTTTTGGTTGTGCGAGGAGGCACAGTATGTCTACCTATGCCTCCATCTTGGCCAGAAGTCCTCCTTGGGTTGTTCATTTCTTATTGTTGAGTTTTAAGAGTTCTTTGTCTATTTTGGATAATGGTCCTTTATCAGGTACGTCTTTTGCAAATATTTTTCTCCCAGTCTGTGGCTTATCTTCTCATTGTCTTCATGCAACAGCTTTTAAAATCCTTATTTCCCAGGCCCTTCTCCAGATCCGCTTTCTCTAGGGGTGGGTCCAGAAACTCCGAACTGTGACGGCTCCTAGAGAGGAAGTCCAAGGCCAGCACTGGGGGCCTCTGTAAGGCGGAGCTGGAATCCCTGAGGTTAGCCTGACAGGTAGATTGGGCCGAATGAGGAGGAGGCACTTGGATGCTGTGCTACGGAAGGTGGCTTTGAAGGCCCTACTTTTTACTATAAGGCTCACTAAACATCTTAGGCCAAACGCTGCAGACAATGGAAAGGCACTGAGGACTCTGAGGGGAAACCAAGGCGTGATCCAACTTTGGTTTTAGGTAGCATGCTCTGGTGGTAGTGTATAGAAAGCCCTGGGGATGTTGGAGGCATTAGACAAGTGAAGAAACCATCAAAATATACCTGGTGACTGGTGGTAAGTCCCTCAGCCAGGACTGGGCAATGATGGAGAAAGAGGTTCCATTCAGTTCAGTGCAACAAGTATTTCTTCAACATGTTTCCTGGACTGAGCCTTGTACCGGGTTTTAAGGGTCCTGGGATGAAATCAAATATTGTCCCCTATCGTCAAGGAACTCACCACCCATCACGATTCATCAAAAATAACTAGGTGGAGTAAAAGGGAACTGGTAATTGGGCAGTGGTATGGACTGAATTCTGCCTGCTGCCAGTTTATATAGTGAACTTCCAATGCGGCTGTATCAGGATGGGGGGCTCATGGACGTAAAGGTAAACGAAGTCATAGGGTGGGACCCTCATCCAACAGGATGGGAGCCCTTATGAGAAGAGGCAAAGACACCAGAGGGAAGTGTCAGGTTCACAGAGAGGAAGGGCCATGTTAGGACACAGCAAGAAGGTGCCATCTGCAGCCAGAATGAGAGTTCTCACTAGAAATTGGTTTTGCCAGCACCTTGATCTTGGACTTCCAGGCTCTGGAACTGTGAGAAAATAAATGTCTGTTGTTTGGACCACCTAGTCTGTAGTATTTTGTTATGGCGGCCGGAGCTGACTAACGCAAAGTCTATTCAAGGGGCGACATAAACAGTAGCAGTCAGGCCACCGATTGTACCTGTCTCGAGCTCAGAGGAGACAGCCTGGGCTGGTGTGGGCCACTTACCCTGAAGACAACGCAAGTGCAGAGAGAGCGAGAAGAAGGCCCAGGGCCAAGGCTTGGCAACGCCAGCATGAGGAGCGGTGGCTGGGACTGGCAGGCACTCCTGCGTGGGTGCGGTGCTGCCGTGCTGCTGACTTACATGACACGCGGCCCTTCTTCATCCTCGTTTTCATTCTCAGAAGTATAATGGGCAAGAGGTGGTAGGGGGTCTGAAGTGAATTCTGGACTCACTGACAGAGCCAGCCTGCAGGTATGGAACTCACGAAGTTTTTTTTTTTTTTTTACTTATTGTGAATTCCTTTGTTCATTGATTATTGGCTAGCTCGTTTCGTCTGTTGGGTTCTTGCATTATTACTATTTAATGTTTTATATATTAGTGCTTTATCTTTCATTCGAATAAAAGTGCCTTGAGGACAGGAGCTGAACTTGAACATCTTTGCTTCTGCTCTTTATCCTTAGCACTAACGTGCAGCTGGCCTTCCAGTGGGTCAGGACAAATATTTGCTCCGAATGGTTATAAGAATGGTTACATTTAGATCAGGGGTGTCAAATTCATTTTCCCTGGGGGCCACATCAGCCTCTCATTTGTCTTCAAAGGGCTGAGTGTAACTTTAGGACGGTATAAATGTAACTACTCCTTAACAGTTAAGCAAGAGCTTGCGCTGCCGCAGGGTAGAAATAAGGTGCCGGGCTGGATAAAACAAGGTGGAGGGCCTTGTGTTTGTCACCTGTGATCTAGATAATCATTTTTTAAGCCTTTGCGAATTAAAAAAAAAAATACTCAAAACAAGAGACACTTAAAAAAATTACAGTGGGCATGTTAAAGTATCCAAAGGGTATTACTAGAAATCGCAGTATTTTAAAAAGACTCCAAAAACTAACAGCTCATGCCAACGAATCTCCTGATCAAGAAAGAGCTGGGCGCTGAGCTGGGTTTCAGAAAACGAGGGGCGGGGGGACAGGAGGGAGTCAGCGGTGCGTGGCTGTGGCCTGCAATGCTGTTTATGGCCCCCTGACGCATCTCCGATGGGGTTAAGTATTTACATTCAGCCCGATTCCCCCTCTGACTCTGCAGGCGACAGCAACCCTGTGGGGGCCCAGGGAAAGAGAGAAGACCCTCCCTGCAGGGGTCCCAGGCAGGGGCCAAAGGGTCTCCCCTCCCCCTCCTGCATCTGAAGAGGGTGTCCCTCTGGGAGTTTCCAGCAGCCTGACCTCCAGCCTTTGGGTTGGAGGATCTGGCCGCTTCTGTACCACATAAAAAGGGCAAGTGCATTCATTATTATTATATTATTATACAATGTATAATATATAATAGCGATTATGCTGTCAGCAGCCAGAGTCTCTGACCACAGATCAGAGGCTGGGGTGACATAAATCCACCCAGTGAAGTCTTTGGAGATTCTACCTGAAGGTGAGAGGATTCAGCTTCCTCTCTAATGGAGGCTCTCCGGGAAGAGTTTCTTCCACAGGCAACTTTGGAGTTTGAAACTGGGGGGGGGGGGGGGGGGGGGGGGGGGGGGGGTGCTGGGAAGACCTGGACAAACTGTTATCAGCGTATGGGGTGGCGATGCTAAAAAGGCCACAGTTGCCTCCCCTGAGCCATAAAATGCTAATGGCTCCCAACCCTGCCCGGGGTTGGGGGCAGATGAGGAGTCGCCCAGAGGCCTGGAAGGAGGGAAGGGGCCGCCTCCAGCTCCTGGGGTCAGATTCTTTACAGAAACCCTGGCCAGCTTGGGTTTCACTCTCTGCCTCCCTGCTTCCGTCAGTGTCTTTGTCTGGGCTTTCCAGAGGCCCCCTGCCTGCTCTGAGGTCAGAGGATCAACGGCCGCCTGACTGTGGCTGAAATGGCTCCTCTACGGGGCGCCAAGAGCAAATTTCAGGGAGGCGGAAAGGGCCCTCCAGTCCCTTTATGCCGGGGGCCAGGGGCTGAGCTGTGCAGCCGGCCGGCCAGCCTCTGTCGGGGCCGGGAGCCGGCACCGACGCTGAGCAGCGCGGTGATGTCTGCGGAATGCTCGCCCCGGCCTTCCTCCGAGAAGGCCCTCAGACGCCTGTCCCCCTCGAAGTGGACGGAGCCACCCCAGCGGGCCCAGGCCGAAACCGCCCAGCTGGTCTCCCTGTATAGTACACCAGCCCGACCCCCCCAGAACTCCGGGACTTTTCAGAATGAAAACAGCGGTGCAGAGAACAGGCTCGCCTGGAATTAGGGACAAAGCCTCTGCCCCTTTCATCTCTCCGTCCGCCCCAGCCCATCACGCAGGCTCTCCTTCCGTGACCCAAACGCCCCGGGAAGCCCACGGCAGAAAAAGCTCCTGAGAATAGTAATAACTAACCGGAGTTCCGTCTGAACACCTTTTCTGGGGCAAGGGTAACAAGAATTATTCAAATGCAATCATAAAAACGAGGCCAGCCTGGCAGGAATAGGGTGGGGGCGGGGGACGGAGTGGAGACGGAGGTGAGGGTTTCTTGCCAGTTCTAAGTTTTGTGATTTCGGAGGAGTTTTCTCGTCGTCCTCCTCTCCGTCCGCTCAGCCGAGGACGTCTCCGAGCTCTGCCCGGGTGGTTTGCTCAGAAGGACCTGGCCCCGGGGACAGGGGCCTTCGCCCGAGGTTCTGGGGGTCGGCGGCATTCCCCCGTCCGAGGCCACCGTGCGGTCTGAAGCTTCCCGCCCGGCGCGGTTCCGCGCGCGCCCGCGGAGGAGCAGGCCCTGACCCGGCGTCTCGGAAAAGCCTCCAGCAGAGGGAGACACTCCGGCGGCGCGGCGGCCGGGAAGCGCCGGCCGGAGCGGGTGGGGCGGTGGGGGTGGGGAGAGGGGAGTGGGGAGCGGGGAGGTGGGGGGGCGGGGGCGGGCCCCTGAGCGCTGACGTCCCGGGCAGTGCTGGGAAGTATAGGCTGTGTTGTCACGCCGGTGTCAGTCTGATGAAGATTGGCATCAGGTAAGCTGTCATTCATTTCCATGTCAGAGCCGCTTCTGCAGGCGGCGCGGCTGCGGGCGGCTGCCTCGGAGCGCGCGCGTTTTATTCCGGTCCCCAAGCCGGAGTATTATTCATTGCGACAGGGCGAGGAGGAGAGCGAGCGAGGGAGGCAGCGGGAGGAGAGAGGGAGGCGGCAGGGAGGAGGGAGCGGGGAGCGGGGAGGGAGCGCGCAGAGAGAAGCTGGGGAAGCGCCGGTGGACGCGGACCGGGGCGAGGCTGGGGAGGAGGCGGTCCGGCGACCGGCGCGCAGCCCCGCGGCGGCCGCTGCCTGGCCCTTTGGGGCAGGGGCCGGGCGCGCATTGTCCGCGCGGGAGGCGGACCGCCGGCCCGAGGCCCTGTGGCGGGCGGGCGGGGAGCTGCGCCGGGGACCTAGAGCAGGGACGAGCGCGCTGGCCGGAGCCCGGTGCGGGCTGGTCGGGGCCGGGCGCTCCTACGGAGAGGCCGGCTCCAGGTTCGCGTTCTCCCGGCTTCGGACGCCCTTTGGGCGGGCGCTGCGGGCGCCACCACCCTGGGGCTGCCTTTGAGCGGCTGGAAGCGGGAGCAGCCCCAGACTCGGGCCGGGCGACTGAAGTCCGAGCCACCGCCGCGTCCGGCCTGGGCGAATGGGGTTTGCAGGCGGATCGGAGGGGACTTCGAACACGAGGCAGGGAAGCTGGAATCCCCGGGGCCAGTTTAGGGGCCCCAACCCCTTCAGGAGCGATGACTTGTAGGGTTGTGGGCTTTGGGCGGATTTTGGGGGAGTCCTTGGTGAGGTGAGGAAGGCGGGGGCCCCTTTCGAGGTTTGGGAGTGAGGAGCCCTCCCGGACCTAGTCCTCCCGGCACGAGTTCGTAAAAGAGGGGATGGAAAGCAGAGGTCAGCGGGCAGGGTCTCGGGTCTGCCGCAAAGTTTGCGGCTCTTTCGGGTTAGGTGTGCGGGCTTTCCCAGCTCCCGAACCCGAGGAAGAAACGGGCGAAGCGGGCTTCCTTTCCGGGGTCTCAGAGGTGCCTGCGCGGCAGGCGACCCGGGCTCGGGCTGGGAGTGCGGCAGGGCCGGGGATGGCGGTGCATCGACCCTGAAGTAGGGCTCGGGTTCGGGGCCGCGCTAGAGTTTGGGTTACAGGGTCCGGGCTGATTTCAGAAGCGGTACTGAAGGGCCACCGAGTAGTTTCAGGATGGAATCCCTGCCCCCGCCAGGGGGGCGTTGGGGGCCTGGAGTTCATCTCAGGCTGGAGTCGGAGGAAAGGGCGGCTTTCTGAAGGATTTAGGCAAAGGATTATGGCTTTTTATCGGGGTTGAGGCTTTTGAAATTTGGGAATGGTCGTGCGCACTGGTCCCCACGCTCCGTGGGTAGAAAAGCATTAAGGGCGGCGGTGGAAGTAGTTGATCCAAGTCACGGCAGGCGAGTCCCGAATTTCTGCTGCTTCTCCCGGAAAGAGCCTTTGGAAGAGAGGACCTGAGGCGCACAGGATCGGTCCTAAGAGGAAGATTCCAGGAAGCGGACAAATCGGAGGGACGTTCTGGGTGAAGCGACAGGGCCGCCTCGCAGGGTTCGAGGTGGATCCGAGGACCGTGGCGGCTCTTCGGGCTCCGGGAGTCGCTCGTGCGTCTGCGGGCGCAGCGCAGCGGGCTGGGTTCGGTTGTCCGCAGGCGCCGCGGCCTGCGCGGGAGCTCCAGCAGCGAGGTGCCGCGCCGCGCCCGGGGAAGTCTGGACTCCCGCCGAGGGCTGGGAGGGCACCCTGAGTTTACTCGCCGGCTGTGGACCCTCAGGCGCTGCGGCCAGGTCCGGAAGCCCACGCGCGGTGCTGCGGGAGCAATGTTCCTCCTGGGGAAGGGGGAGCTCGGGGTCCCCTACCCTCACGTCCCCGGACTTCTCCAGCGTGTTAACTTCTCAGATATCAAATGCTCTCCAACTGGCGGAAGCCTGAAGCTTCGCACTGTAGACGGCTTTAGGGTGACCCCGTCCTGCAAACGGAGAAAATGATGGCGGTCAAACACAAACACAGAAATCACGCTAAGTCTCACCCCTAGACCTCCCGCGTCCTCTGTATACTGGCCTTCGCGAGGCCTCGGGGCCTTGGGGGAAGGGAGGGGTCTCCTGCTTGTGGACTCTCGATCTCCCACTGGAACTGCACCCTCCACTCAGGCTCAGGCCTAGCTCCGGGCAGGGAGAGATGTCCGGACCTGGGAGGGAGGCTGCCCTTCTGGCCAACTGGGGAAGCAGTGTGTTCGGGGGGAGGTGCTGGAAGGGGGTTTGAAATTTCCTCCTCTCAGTCTTGAGCTCGACCTCCCAGTCCTCGCGCCCCTCGCTGGAGCTGCCAGACCGAGCTTCCGGGGCGCAGAAGACGCGCGACCCACGAGTGGCCGCAGCAGCCCAGGGCGCTGGCGACCGCCCGCAGCGGAGCTCCACGCTGTTGTTCTGCGGGCTTGGAATTCTTGCACTCTCTCCCGCCGGGAGCCTGAGTGCAGGAGGGAGCCGTGACCCTACGGGGAGACTCCGTCCCCGCCTCCCCTTTGTGAGCTCGGAAGGCTTGAAAGCCGAGAGAAAGAGAAGCTGTTTAGAATAAGGGGCAGGGGGGGACTGGAGAGAGATGGGTCGGCCACCCCTCACAGTAAAATGCCTCGTGCAAATTGCACTGAAGTGCACCGAACTCGCGGCCGGCTGTTTTATGGTCCTTACTGGGAGTTTACTGCTCTCTGCTTCTAAGTCTGTAGATTGCTTTAAGTTAATGAAAGTGCTGCTTTCAAAAGGGGCTTTTATTATGGGGCCATGATGAGTCCAGTCCTCCCAGTTACTCTTCCAAAACGGGCCTGTTTGTAAAGAGAGTCTCCTGGAGTTCCCACAGGGCCACGGCCGGGACAGGTCGCCCTTTGACAGTGAGGGTTAATAAACACCAATGTCCAAGTGATGCAGGACGTGGCGTTTGCTCCAGGTCCAGTGTCATCTGTACATTCTTTTCTTGCATTTTGGACTTTCCCTGAGTCTGACTTGAAATGTTGCTTGGTGCCTCCCCCGGACGGCCCTCCTCAACATGGCTTTACACAGGCCTGACCCCATTCAATTAAACTTGAACTGGATTTCGGGCTCTCCTCTGGTCGCCAAATCAAACTGCAACTAAAATATTTACTCGGGCCCTGGGGGAGGGGCTTTGCCTCGCTTTTTGTAAGATGGATGTGTTAACGTGTCAGGGAGAAAGTCTGGAAACCTTGAAGAGAAATGGGGAAAGCTATTTTTCAGCACTTTTTCCTTTTCCAATCTGTCTGGCACGCAAGGTGAGATGGCAGCGTCTTCGGGCTGGGTCCGAGCACACCAACTGCAGTGGGGCTGGGCTGTGGCTTTGACCACATGTCATAACCATTTAGACTGTGGTTAGTTGTTCAAAGCTTCCCCAAGCTGGGTTTCATTAACTCTACACCCGTTGCCTGGAAGTTCAGTAGCAATAAATTGTATAAACACATTTGAAGTGAGTTAGTGATGAAATGAGGAGAATTACTGTCTCGTGAGTGGAGAATCTTGAATTCATGGAGTTCTGGCTTAACTGGAAACACACCTCTTCTCCCTCAGCCTTGATGTTTATGGGGACGCCGGAGTGTGTGTTGAATTTCTTTCTGCCGTGTCCATCTTCGACCCGGGGCTGCAACTCATTAGGGACCCAGGCATGCCTAGAAAGCAAAAACGGCTGAGTTGTAAAGGGGCTTCTATTAGCCTGGCTGAGAAGCCAACCCCACCCCATCAACTTGCCTTCCTTACTCTGGGTGAATGCCATGCGCACCACGAACAGCGCAGAGCAGACCAAATTAGATTTTTAAATGTTAGCGGCTTAATAATACTGTGTTGTTAGCAATTGAATTTGTTTTTATTAAAGAAACAACCTATAAAATTTATAGGCTTCCCGCATGTTGCAAGATTTCCATGCTATTTATTTAGCACTCCCCCCGCCCCCCCCAATGCTATCTCCAATTTCAGACTTTTGTTCCCCATTTATTTAATTTGGAGCACATTTTCTAAATTAGTTGGAGGAAGGTGAGAAATGCTGTTCTAAGTTTTCCTTTCCCTATGCTGGGTGGCACCCGGCCTGCGATGCTGAGATATATATATAAACGTGTGATGCAATTGCTGGAGGTGACGGCATGGGAACCGGAGCGTCTGATCAAACAAAGATCAGCGTGTGGAGAAGGGAAAGTGAAGCCTCGTGAGCCCTCGTGAGCCCCCATGAGCCCTGAGCCCAGCCAACCCGCCATGCTTTGTACAAAACACTTCACGCGACATTCGTGACTTATTGAAGATCTACTTCTATGGAGAAGCAGAATTTAGAGGGAGGAGCCGCAAAGGCTGAGCTCCGGCCAGGCTGCTTGGCCAGCTCATTGCAGTGGGGGATCCGCTAATTTAATTAAATCGAATACCTGGTGGGAATGGAGGAAGGAGATAATCAAGGCTGGCAGGTCCTCATGCTGAACTAGTGTTCAGGCTGAAATTTGGGGGCCGGGCAGCTTTACATCCGGTGACTGCCTGGCTGCCGTGCTCCAGCCCGGATCTCGGTTTCTCCATCTGTGAAGTGAGTGCATCATGGGCATCACTCCTGGGGTTCTGAGGGGTGAGCCCTGCGCCCATCTGCTGGGTGGGCTCTATGTGACAAAGGGTTTGGGAGAGGGAAGGCTCCTGAGCAGCAGCCGCAGCCTTCTGCGTGCTTTCTGGCCCCGTCTGGCTCTGCAGCCTTCCCCCATGATTCTCAGGAGTCCTAAGACTTGGGCGAAAGGGTTGACTCCTGCCTTTCTGTCCATCCTAGAATTTGAAACTCTGCTGCGATTCCCCAAACCACCTGCACTTTATCAGGAGGGACAGTTAAGTTGCCACATTGGGGGAACCAGCATTGCTCACTCCCAATGGTGCTACCTGCAATGGCTTTCATGCATCAGATGAACACAGAATCTGACTGATCAGCAGTCCAGCCCCTTCTCTTTGCCATGGGGAAGAAGAGGCCTGAGCACCAACTGGTGTGTGACATCGGTCGGGCATGCTGGGGGATGGGCCGTGGTCCAGAGCTGGCTGTGGTCCAGAGCTAGCCGCTGCCTGACCCTCCCTTAGCAGCCTCCATGCTGGCAGATCAAAGTAGATTCTGGGCCAGAAAAGCCCAAGAAGTTCCACCCGGCACTTACACAAAAGTGTATGCACTCAGACACTCCTCCCATTGCTGTGCCCGATTTTTTAAAGCCAGCCTTGATTCTGGAGACACGGCTCCAGTGGAAGGCTTGCCTCTCATTCTCCCTCGTCTGTGGGGACTTCTTTGGGGTAATTTTTTCCTCTCCGTAGCCTCCTCCTGCAGTTCCTAGTGGGGATAAGAGCCCGCCTGAGGGTGGAAGGAGCAACTGTTTTGCTGAGAGAATGCAGGAGAGTGGGAAGGCCCAATCCTTCTACCAGATCCCTGGGGAGTGAGGGAGCACCGAGCTCTGGACGCCGGAGAAGAACTCGCTCCAGTGAACTGGCTGCAGACGCTGTGTCTTCAGGGGACCTGCTGTTTGGCTTGGAAGCCTCACCGCAGGCCCTGCCTGCCTGGGTTTCTAATTACACGAAGGACGTTTCTGCTAAGACCTATCTCACTAAAAACACATCCCTGTGTGTAATAGGAAACCCTAAACCAGGCAGGATATTTTAAAACTGAAGCAATGAAGATTAGATTAAGTCTCCAACCAAACAGCTTCGTTCTCGTATTATTTTTGGCTGGAATGTGGAGAAAAGCAGCTGGCCCTGGGGCCCCGGAGCAGACTGAGGGTTCCGATGGAGCTGGGGTGGGTGGCGTAATTGTTAGTTTCTCTGCTTAATAGGAATGTGGCCAATTCCAGTACAGCTCAGTCAAGGCAGTGGGGGTCTGAGGGAGTCCCAGGGGTGGGGAGGAGCCAAGAGTGGCCCAGAATCAGCAGGTCCCAGAGCCCTGAGGACACTTCTAAAGTCTCTCGCGCTCAGCTTGCGCCCCTACTCCAGTCCCACCTTAGGCCTGGGAAGTCCATCCACCCCTGACCAGGCCTTTGGAGGAACTTGCACACGTTGGGGACCTTTCTGGGTGGAGAGAAGGAACAAAGAGTTGCCTGAGGTTCCCGGAAACGGAGCCCAGGAACCTGGCATCACAAGCCTTGTCCTGTCCTGCTGACGAGGGGCAGCATGGTGGCCCTCATTCAGCAAGCACCCAGGGCGTCTCCCGTGTGCCGGGCACAGGCCCTACGCATCGAGGATACAGCAGCAGCAGCAGCAAATGGAAGCCCCCCCTCCCCCCCATGTAACCATCGAGTCCCTGTCCTCAAAGAGCTGGAGAGCGGAGTACAGCTTAGTTAGCAGCAGATAAACTGCCTCAGGAGCTTGCCTCTGCTAGTTAGTAATCAGACGAATTTAGACAAGTTGTTCAACATCTCTGATTCCATTTCCCCCTTGGAAAGTGGGAAATGAAAGTATAAAGCTCACAGCACTGTGGAGTGAGCATTTGTGAAGCTCCCAGCATAGCGCCTGGCACGTAGCAGAGACTCAATCACGGTTCTCCCCCTCCCTGTCCTATTGGACTGAGGAGCTGGTGGCTGGCCTGCCCGGCTTACCACTCCCCTTCCTTGTTGCTTCCCTAGGACATGGCCTGGCCCTTACGCAGGTCCCTGGCACCATCAGCAAGCGGTGGACGAACAGCTGGTCACGTTGTGGCCTGGTGCCGCCCGTGGCGTGTACGCCCCGCAGGGCTGTGGCAGAAATAGACCTGTCCTCAGGGGGTGGGCAAACGCCACACACACAAACACATCGGAGATGACGATGTGAGAAAAGGCACAGATTGCCGTGAGCCAGAGGAGGCACAGGTGGGACTGGGTGCTGCCGAGGGACAGGGACTCGGGGGACAGGGACACTTCTAGGGTAGGTGAGCTCTTGGCAGTGCTCCTGGGATTGCGGGGGGCCAAGCGGAACCAGAGTGAAGAGTTCAGCCCCCT
The DNA here is from genome assembly GCA_004026765.1 of Micronycteris hirsuta. Taxonomy (NCBI): domain Eukaryota; kingdom Metazoa; phylum Chordata; class Mammalia; order Chiroptera; family Phyllostomidae; genus Micronycteris; species Micronycteris hirsuta. The sequence continues at coordinate 69,243 of PVJI01005070.1, read as the reverse complement.
CTGAGCACGCCCGGGGGCCACCTGGGCCACCCCTGCCTCTGGGGAGCCACCGGGGCCCCCTGTGGGGGACTGGCCTTTGCCCTGCATGGAGGAGTTACCAGGAGGGTTTTCTCGTGGGCTTCTCCGTGGGTAGGGCTTAGGCCGACGGCAGTGCGTGAAGCACACTCACTCCCTTCCTAACTCCAGCCCACCGCCCTCGAGTGCCCCTGCTTTTCCTAAGCCAAGAGAGCGGACTCGGACGTCGGGCACCCAGACCCGCCCGGCTCAGGGGCCCCGGAGCTCACCGATGTCAGAGTGTGGGGGTGGCGGAGAGTACAGGGCTTGGGACTGGACGTCGGAGGATGGTGGGCACTGGCTGCGTGTGATCTTCAACAAGGGACTGGCCGCCTCTGGATGTCAGTTTCCTCGCCTAACCAACGAGGAGCTTGAAGCTGCTCTCAGAAGCCCCCTTCAGCCCAAAGTCCCACGATTCCATGTCTCCTCCTAGTAGTATCGTCGCACGTCTGAGCAGTCACTGACCGCACCCCCAGCACCCCAAGGCGGAGGTTGTGGCTGCACACAGCTGCAGAGGCACGATGGCCAGGGCCAGGTGCCCTGGGCCTGTGTGGGCGGCCCCAGGACCAGAGGCAAGGCCGGTGGGCTTTGACTTGACTTCCTGGCGCGGACGGGCGTGTCCTGGCAGCAGGAGTCGGCTCAGCGAGGGCAGCAGTTGTGGTCTGAAAAGTCGCCGGCCTCTTCATGAAAAGCAACGTCGGCTTCTCTTGTGCACAGTGTGGTGTTGGGAGAAGGAACACAGGCTTTGGTGTCGGAGTCTCCGTTCTGCCCCTGGTTCTGCTACTACGCAGCTGTGTGTCCTTGGGCACATCATCTAACCTCTCTGAGCCTCAGTTTTCTAAGCTATAGAGTCAGAACAATAATAATAATACAGAGCACATGCGAGTATTGAAGAAACTATCTAAAAGTGCTTGGCATGTGGCAAGCTCACGGTGGACATGAGCTTTCTTTCCTGATAGAGCACGTTCTCAGGTGCCCACCCCTCAGATCCGCCAGCTCCGTGGAGCAGGGGAAGGGGTGTTGTTCCATCACTTTGCAAACGCAAGGAGCTGCGGCTCCGAGAGCGGCGGACATGCTGGGCCCAGGAAGGGCGTACGGTGTGTCTGCCGGTTCACGGGGGACGTGCCGTCATTAAGGACGTGTCCCAGGTCCACCTGTGACAGCGAGGGCCTTTTCTTTGACCCTTGGGAGACAGAGCCAGTGCCGTGCTGAGCTCAGAGAGCTGCTCTGCCCTGAGGTCCACCTACATCTCTCCTGAGAGTCTCTTTGAAGGAGCCGGAGCACATCTCCCCTGTTGCCCACACCTTTGTCTGGCAGACCCTGGGCGAAATTCCCAGCTGTTATGGAAACCTAAACCTGGAAGATCTACTTTTTTTGCTTCCACAAAGCCTCCGGTGGCCAACGCAAAGAGGGAGGTGGCAGTGGATGTGGGGGCAGGGAGGTATAGTGATGGCAGTGGCTGTTGGTGACAGAGCTCCGGTGCAGCCTTCCTCCCTCCATCTGCCGGCTGAGCTGTAAGGGGCCTGGGGGAGGAGAGGGTCCCCAGGGGTTGACACCGACGGTCCACCCGCTCACAGTCCTGACAGACACCAAGGGACATTGCGCCCATTTGGAGGGGCCTGCAGACTCCGATGAGGCGTGGGGTAGGCACAGTCCCCTCCTCCCCGCCCCCGGTTCCAGGGTGGCACAGCAGGGGCAGCGAGCCCCACCCCCAGAGGTTCCTCTCGCTGTCCTCCCTCAGGTGGTTCGTTGCCACTGTGCACTGCTCTGCCCCAAGGCCTCTGCTAAGCCGTGGGGGTACAGAGCCATGCCCCTCCTTCTTGGGGAGGCCATGTTCCCTACAGATCGTGGGTTCTACTTCCAGGTCATAGGCAAGAGAGGCCCAGAGACTCGGGCTTTGTGCCCAGGGCCACGATCTGAGGTGCTTGCTCTTACTCCCGTATGACTCCAGCGTGGCCTGAGCTCGCCCCCCACAGTGTAATGCGTGGCTGTTCTTGGGCTGTGTGGGGTCACAGCCTTTTCCCCTCGGAGCCACGCCTTCTCATTTGGAGCCCAGACAGATCACATCACCATGAAAAGCTGTGTGACTCTGACACTCGTCACTTCCTTGGGTGGCAGCATCGTCATTTTATGTTGCCAGGGGTTAGACAAGGTTGTCCCAAGAACCCCCTCCCTGGGTCTGCTCTTCATGACTGCGTGCTACAGTGTGTGGCCCAGACCGCCGAGCACCACAGATCCGGGGACGGTGGGGGGACACCAAGGGACGACTAGCCCGGCGGTGCCAGGGCCTGTCTCACTCTGCTGAGGAGAGCGGCCCTACACCTAAGGGAAGGTGTGGTGCCGTGGCCCTGGGCCTCGCTTAATCGGCTGCAGGGGCTGGGAGAGCTCCTGGTTGGGGGGCCCTTCTGAGTCCCCCAGGCCTCAGGAGGACCACGGGGACAGCAACAGGGCAGGAGAGCCTGTGGTGGGCGTTCAGCGCCGCTGCTCTCACGTGGCCCCTGTGGAAGCGCCGGTCTTGCCCTGCTGCCCTGTGGGAGCCCCTCTCTCGGCCCCTCCCCCAGGACACCTCTCTGGGAGGGCTGGACTCCCCCGGACAGCAGTCCCCTGGGCCACTCCCCGCTGTGATGTGACCCGGAGGAGAGCCTGGGAGCTCTAGGACCTCCCCCAGCCTTCCCTGGAGGCCATTCCAGGGACAGCGCTCGCTCCTTGCTAGGCACAGCTCTCTGCGGGAAGGCACCCCCATCCGGTAGAGCCTCTTAGTGGCCACGAGATGAGGCCGCTGTCCCCTGCTGACTTCTAGATGGTCAGGAAAGCCCCTTTCCAAGCTGGACCTCTGCTCTCCTGGAAGACCTCTCAGTCGTTTCCTTGGACTTGCAAGGAGGGCTGGAAGGAGAACTTAGCTGGGGGCGGGGCAGGGAAGAGGAGAGCCCCCCGGCATTCTTTCTGCACAGGGCCCTGGTGCTGGGTCCCTGCCTGACCACGTGGACCCACACTTTATCTGGGAGGGAGCGGCCGCCACAGCTTGCCCATAGATGGAGGGAGAAGGATTTTGCTGAGCTCTGTGGTTTTTGGGGAGCTGAGCGAGAACACGGATTGGAGGTTCCTTCGCTGTGTGCTGGACCCTGTGTGGGGGGCTCTCGCCTCTGTTTTGTCCAGTGAGACTCAGAGAGGTGAGAGCGTTGCCCACGGTCAACCCAGCTGGTTCTGTGTGGTTCTGGGCCCAGTGGTCTTTCTAGCTCAGCTTGCTGCCTGCTCCAGGGAGGAGTCTGTTTGGGGGAAGGTTTCTGGATTCCTTGCTCCCTTTCTCCAGCCCCCTGCCACCCTAGACCCCGTGCTCCGCCGCGTACAGGGCCCCGTGTAAGGTACTGGGCACCGACCTGACAGGGCACCGGTGGTTTGACCAGGGTTGCTGGGGCAGGCCAGCGCAGGACAAGCCGAAGGCCTGGGTGTGAGGCTTGGCTCAGCCGGATGCTCGCTGGCCGGCCTGGGAAGCTGGCCCTGCGTTCCTCGTCAGTGGATGGCAGTCGTAATGCCGTCCGGGCTGTGGAGAGTCAGTGGGTGCGGATGTGTCATGCGCGCTGTACACACGCACGTGAAAGCACCTACACGGTGTCTGGCGTGTACTACGCGGGAGAAAATCGGTTGGCACAGTCGCTGTGACTCTGATTAAAGTCGAGCACACGCAAGCACACGCCCTGCTCATAGGCGCACGGTGCCGGCAGCTTATTCACGAGCAAAAGCCTGACCAGCCACCGCTGCCTCGCAGCCGGGTGTTCGCCATGCCCTCGGCGGGTGTTCGGAGGGGCCAGAGAGTTTAGTGGACTTCCGTCGCTGGGGTGCGACTCCAAAGTCACGGATTTGAAAAGAAAGGTGCCCTCGGGGGAGGGGCCGCAGGGGCAGAAAGGATCCCGCGCTGAGGTTCAGGCCCCCAGGCTGGCCGAGGGTGTCTGCCCGGGACCCACCGGCAGGGCTGGCGGCGCGATTTCTCAACGCCTGTGACCTGTGCTTAGTCCCCTCCCGTCTGTGAAGCCGGGGTTCCAGTGGCTCTGCGCGGGGTTGAATGAGACAACCAGCAAAGGGCCTGGTCCAGCCGCGGCCTCTGGGGGTACTCAGAGCACATGCGTCCCCGTCCTGTCACTTCCTCCTCTGTCCCACAGTGCTGGACAGAGACCAAAGAGCCCCTTCAGGACGCAGGAGGGATGGGGCCACGAGAAGACCCTGAGCCTCTCTGGAGAGCACAGCTGGAGCGGTTGTCCTAGGGGACATCAGCGTCAGAGCCAGGCAGGGGTCCCAGGCGGCAGGGAGGCAGGGCTGTGGCCCCCCCGAAGGACGAGGACAGCAGGGGCGGCCTCCAGGAGGGCAGTGGAGCTGAGATTCTCTGAAATAGGGAGCTGGGAAGGCAGGGGGGAAGCAGGAGCGGATGAAGGGACGGAGGGCGGAGATGAGCATCTACGAGGTGTCCACGGTGTGGCTGACATCGAGCTGGGGACTGGAGCGCCCGTTGTTGCTTTTGTACACATAGAAGCATAGGATCTTTTTTTCTTTTTTAAAGATAAATTGATTGATTATTTTTTAAAGATTTTATTTATTTATTTTTAGAGAGAGGGGAAGGGAGGGAGACAGAGAGGGAGAGAAACAGCAATGTATGGTTGCCTCTCACATGGCCCTCACTGGGGACCCGGCCCGCAACCCAGGCATGTGCCCCAGCTGGGAATCGAACCGGGACCCTCTGGTTCCCAGCCCACGCTCAATCCACTGAGCTACACCAGCCAGGGCAGAAGCATAGGGTCTTGAAGTCATGGAATCTCAGAATTGGGCAGGACACGGGGCATCTCCTCCAACCTCTGCATGTCATATGTAAGAAAACTGAAGCTCAGAGAAGGGCAGAAACTTGCTTAAGGTCACACAGGAAATCAAGGGCAGAGCTGGATTAGAAACTGCCCAGGTGAGGGCAACTGTGTTTATGTTTTATTTATTTTTAGAGAGAGGGGAAGGGAGGGAGGAAGAGAGACATTGATGTGAGAGGAAAACATCGCTCGGCTGCCCCTCTTGCGTGCCCCGATGAGGGGACCGAACCCACAACCCAGGCATGGGCTCCTGACGGGGAATCAAACCGGTGACCCCTTGCTTTGTGGGACGACGTCCAGCCAACTGAGCCACACTGGTCAGGGCCACAGACACGTTTGCAGAAACTTCCTTTCTGAGCCTCAGCTCTCTTAGTTGTGAGAAGGGATAGTAATTCTCAGTTCGTGGCGGCCATGACAATGAAATGGGATAATTTGTGTAAAGCGCCTGTTCTGGGCTCAGGGGCTGTGTGGGCTCCGGTCCTTTCCCCTTCCAGCCCTGTCCCCTCCCTGCTTAGCTCATGGCTCTTGCCACACCCCAAGAGCCCATCCAAGAGCCCCGAGCTGGCCCTATCTTATGCCCCAGAAGGCCTGGGGCATGTGCTCATCCTTTCTTTCAACCTTCGTCCTCCAGGTCTTTAGGTGCCTGAGCGTGTGCTGGGCAATGTCCTCTTCCTGGGGTAGAAAGGTGAGCGGGACCAGATGAAGCCTCCTCCTGACAGAGTCTACAGTTGGCTGGAGTCTAGAGGCATTAATTTTTAAAAGCCATACAAACATGTATGAGCACGCACGTGTCATCAGGGTGTTGACGGGAGGAACACAAACCCAGCACAGCGTTTAACAGGAAGATTTTATTTAGAGAGAGCGGGGAAGTCTGTCTGAGAAAGTGATGTCTGGCCTGCAACCTGGAGGGAGAGTCGGACGGAAGGGAGGAAGGACAGGAGGGAAGGGTGTTCCAGTGGGCAGGGGGGGCGGGCGCGGGGGACAGCAGGTGTGAGGGCCTGGGGAGAGAGGGAGGGGTTGATAGGTGGCGAGGGGGCTGGGCAGAGTGACAGTGCCAGGGCTGATGCCAGCGCGACAGCCCGGAGTCTGAGTCTGGACGGCTGCCCTCCGGGAGCGGTGGGGGAGCCTGCCTGAGATTCCGAAGTGCAGACCAGGCCCGCGCTGGGCTGCAGGCCTGGATGGGCAAGCCGGTATCTCCACGCTGCCGTTTCCTGCTTCCCTAGGAAAGCGGTGACAAACGGATCGCAGGGCCGCGGGGTGGAGAGAGGGGAGGACACATGGACACATGGAGAAGGAGCTTTGCCTTCATCCTGGAAGTGAGCAGTGTCAAATTCGTTTGTGTGAAAGCGGTCATGACTTGAACTGATAGTTGAACACAAGCCGAAGTCATGACCATGGCTGAACCTCCGCCTCCCAGTTCAACTCCTGCGGCCGCCTTCCTCGCGCACTCCCGCCACACCTCCCCGTGGTAGCTGGGACAGGGTGGGCTGCTGCCACCTCTGTCCGCCTTCCTGCAGGTGTCCGCCTGGCTTGCTCTCTCGGTTTCTCTAGAGATGCTCCCCCATGCTCCCCCGACACCCACGCCCCTTCTCTGCAGGCCCCATCTAAAATGAAATCCCCTTTCTCCCATCCCTGGCTCTCCCCGATCCCCTTTAGTTTCCTTCAATAATTGTCCAATTTTGTTTTCTTTCTTTTTCCAGTATTATAATCCAGAACAGTGCTTGCATGTAGAAAAAGCCTGGTGTGTGTTTGTGGGGAGCAGGTTGCTTGCGAAATGATTTGTTAGGTTCATTTTCTCTGCCCCTGGAACTGACTCAGTGCGCGTCACAGAGTTGGAAGGAACTAAGTGATTGGTCTTTGACTAACCTTGTCATTTAAAATCTGAGTAACTAGGGGCCCAGAGAGGTCAAGGGGTTTGGGGAAGATCACCGAGCACAGGGTCAGGATGAGAACTGAGGTCCCTGGGACTCGCTACAGAGCTCTCTCTGCAAAGACCTGGGTTCTCTGCAGGACACAGCCCCTGGGGGCTTTGCTTTTCGGGCTCCCAAGTGCCTGGGGTCTGGGGGTGGCCTGAGGGCTGTAATTTCATTCCAAGATCTTTGTTGCTGTTGCTGAGCTCCTGAGAGACATGTTGGGGTGACCGCAGGGGTGTTGGTGAGGGCGACCAGTGGTCGCTGGCAGGCAGACCTGCATCTCTCCGGCCCTTGGCAGTGAGATGAGGAGCTGCCAGTCTCTGCAGAGGTCAGACCGCAGGAAAGGCGTGTTCATCTCCTACTCACTGTGTCTGCCTGACGCGGGGACTAACGCAGGGGAGTGTCTGTTTCGGGTCCTGCGTGCCAGGAAGTTTGAGTCTAGTTAGGGAGGTACTTCCCTAACATCGATATCAAAATAATAATAACGGCAAACACTTACTGAGTGCTTGGTGCACCAGGCACTTTCTAAACACTTTCATGCCCATTAACTCATTCGAGTCTCAGGACCGCTCTTTGGGGCAGATGGATGCCCTGCCTCTTTCGCATTTATTTGTATGGCCTGCGGCACAGAGACGGGACGCCACCCGTTCCAAGCTAGTGTGTGAGGCAGCCAGGATTTGATCTTAGGGGGTTTGTCACCAGGGTTCGCCCTCTTATTCATTAAGTTAAATAATAAAGAGCCCAAGGCAAGAATGGAAGACCTATCGTGGGAAGGTGGTGCAAGGTCAGGGGAGACAGTTCCACTGCAGGCTGGAGTAGTCAGGGGTGGCTTCCTGGGGGAGGTACCGCCTGCATCAGAGGAGGAGCGTTTGGACGGCCAGATAGCAGGGACAGTGGTTCAGAGTGCCTGGGTAAAGGGCTTGTGGTAGGGACAAGTGCCTTCCTACCTTGATGCGTGTGCTTGGAGGTGACAGACAGGAGTGGGGTCCTCTCCCAGCTTCCCAGAGAGGGCAAAAGCAGGTCCCCATGGGCTCGTGTCATGGGGCCTCTGCCTAGATTCTCTCCTGAGTGAGACACTCAGGATTCAGGCTTTCTTAAACATTCGGGGAGCTTCTACAAAGATCCCCTGAATGTCTCCAAGGTGGTAGCTGTTCCGTCTGTAAAATGGGCTGGTAATCTCCCTGCTGCGGGATTGTAGCGAGAACCTGATGGGGCGGCGTCTTACTTCACTCCCGTCACCCAGCTCCTCTGTTCTCCTGTCCAGGCCCCTCACGCCCAGCCCAACCTAGAGTGGCCACTCTTGGCCTTGGTCTGGAGCGGGGCCACAGAGATATTTCTTTGTGGGAACTGGCCCTTTGGCACTGTGCTTCTACTCAGAGCAGGAGTCACTGATAGTGCCCCTCAATTATGTTTGCATTCTGAAAATACATGTTTTTCCTTGAGAGCCACAAAGGAAGCCTCAGTCACGGGGTGGCCAACCGTCTTGGTTTGCCCAGGACTGTGCTGGTTTTGGTGCTGACAGTCCCGCGTCTGGGGAGCCCCTCAGTCCAAGCTGGGCCCCCTATGAGTCGGTCAGGAGGGAGAGGACGTCATGGGACTGGGGTTTCTGCACCTGCTGGTGGCTGTCCCCTTATTCCCTCCACTTGGCTTCTCGATCTCCCAACAACAGAAGTCCATGGAAGGCTTAGTTGAAAGATAAGGGTCTTTGGCTTCAGACAGACCAGAGTTGAAGTCCCACATCTGCCATGCACCGTCAGCTTGACCTTGGCCAAGCGTCTTAACCTACGTCTCCGTGTCCTCATCTGTAAAAACGGGGACTATGATAACCCCATCATGAGACTGTGTTGCCACTCCAATGGCCTGAGGCGTGCAGAGCTCCTAGCCCATGATAGGTGTTATATGTGACGGGCTAAGCCCTCTGAGCCCCCACTGTTATTCCCAGTGTTGGGTTGGGATGGAAGAAGTAGCTGCTTCCTTCTCCCAGAGGGGCCAGGCTGGGAAACGCTTTCTCCAGCTTCTCCAAGTCAGCTGCACAGGGACTCCGCATGGCCACGTCCTGGCCTGGCAGCAGCTCTGGAGAGGGGCCCGTGAAGGGCTTATTTTTGTGGAAGAGAGGTGGAGAGAGACAGGTGACCTGCTGTTTTCCCTGCCCTGGAGGCCGAGCCGATGGGCAGACTCCTGAGCTCTCCCTGTGTCTCTTCCGCTCTCCCCAACTCCTCTGACTTCTGGAAAACAGGAAGGCTCGTTGGAAACCATGCAACGTGCAGGAGGGATGTTGAGGAGCCTCTAGGCTACTTTGGCCTCCTCTCAGATGGGCACCTTGAGGACAGGGAGGCTGTGACTCACCTGAGGCTCCGCCCATGGTGAGAGCCATCTCCCATCTGGGGACCTGCTGGGCCGTCAGGCCGGAGGGTCCTTGGAGCTCTGAGGTACTGGGGACACGGTGGCTGCAGCGTGCAGCAGGCCTGTTTTCTGACCGTGGGTTGTCTGCTTTGTGGAGGACGGGTGACACATCTGGAATTCTAGCCAGCTACCCTTGGCCACTATAGCCTGCTCCCGGGCCACCTCTCCCCAGTGGAGGGGGAGGGGTGCCCCAGGGACAGCGACTCTTTTTTTTTAAACATTAATTATTTTACACGGACTCTTCTTAACGTTCAAATAAAACTGAGAAGACAAAATCATTTTCAGAGACATCCTAATTTATAAAATGAGGCGATTTTCTTCAGACCAACTGTTTTCCCTGGATTAGCCACACTACAATTGACCTCAATGAGCTGGGGCATCCGCAGATTTCACTCACGCAATGAATGGAGTGTTCATTAAGTGCCAGCGTGGGCCGCGAACGGTTCCATCCAGAGCAGAGGGCATGAATGAGCCCTTCCTCGGAGCTGGATGTGTCTGTTTCCTGTGGGGTTTTCCTCTGTTGCCTGGGGACCCTCCATTTGCTCAAATATATTTTCATTCATTAACACCCGCTGTGTGCTGGCCACCATGGAGGGCGACCAAGGGGGATAAGATGTGGTCTCTATGTGAAGGAGCTTCCAGTTGGCGTGCAAGTCACCTTACTGTGGAGGGTCACATGATACACACGAGAGTGGGTTACCGCCCAAGACATTGCAGGACTCAGAGGGGTCACTGCCAGATGAGAGGCACTGATAAGAGGGAGGCTCTGGGAGGAAGGGGACATCAGGGCGGCTGGAAGGACCAGGAGAGACTTCATGGAAGGAGTGGGTGGTGCACCAAACCCTGGACACGCACTGCCTTACAGCAGCTTGGAATGGGGGTCTGTCTAGCCCAAGTTTAACGTGTGGCAGAGGCTCAGGTCACACAGCTGGTAAGTCTGGATCAGAACCCAGGCCCACCTGCATTTGACCTTTTTCTGTTAGAAATCCTGCCTTGCTCGTGCCAGGCCTTGACGGTTGGCTAGGACTGACTAGGCAGAGCGGGGGGAACTCTAAACAAGGGCATGTGTGCGGAAAGCTGGTGAGCAAAGACCCCGCTTTGTGGTAGGGCTTTGAGCCAAGCGGCCTGGAAGGGGGAGAGCCAGCTGCTCCAGGGGACAGAGGGGCCCGCAGTTCTGGGCGCCCTGTGGGGTAGAGACCTGAGCCCCCGAACTTTGCCCCTGTTGACATGTTCCCTATTCTCTCCTCGGGGCCTCTCCTCCCCACACTCGCGAATCAGGAAACATCTGATTGCTTTCCCTGGCCTTGAGGTGGGTGCCGGCTGGATTCTTCCAAGAAGACCTGGTAAATCCCTAGCGTAGCAGTGGCAACGACAGCACCATCTGACGCCTGTGTCGCGCTTCTCCACTCACACAGTCCTTTCACTTGAAACCGAAACAAGCCATGAGAAAGACATCCTCCTGCTGGATGAGCACAGCCCAGGGCTCCAGGCTGCTTCTCAGATCTCAGAGGACCCGCCAGGTTCAAGTTCCCCGTCAGGTTACTCACTGTTTTCCGCTGGTGTGCAGCACCTGGCACATAGTGGGTACCCAATAAATGTTTGTCCAGTGAATGCATTTTGGGGGAGTCCCACTCCATTTGTGGGTACCTCTGAAGAAAGCAGGTAGCGTCCCTGGTCCGTCCTTCCTGGAGTTTGTTCAGCGTCCTCTGTGCCAGGGCCCCACGCTGCAGTTGAGTAGGGCTGTTGCAAAGCCCACGTGCATTTACAGCTGTTGAGTTCGAGGTTGAAACAAATCCATTTTTTTTTCTTTAGTTAGGCTCTTTGGTTCAGTTTAGTCTTACATGGGAAATCACATAATTATACCCTATCTTTCCACTGTCCTTTCTTAGTGTGCTAAAATCTATATGATAAAATTTGCTGTTGGAACTGTCTTTAAGTGTACAGTTCAGTAGCTTTAACTGTCTTCACAGGGTCGTGCCAACAGTACCATATCTATTTCCAAATCTTTTTCATCCCCCAGCGGAAACTCTGAAACCACGAAGCAGTACCCCCCCCCAACTCTGCCCTCACTTCCTAGTAACCTCTCATCGATTTTTTGTGCCTATGAATTTGCTTATTCCAGATATTTCATAAAAGTGCAATTGTAATATACTTGCTGTTTTGTGTCTGTTTCACTTAGCATGTTTTCAGGTTTCATCTGTGTTGTAGCATATCTGAGAATTTCATTTCTTTTCATGGCTGAATAATATTCCATTATATGTGTGTGTTGTATTTTGTTCATCCATTTTCCTGTTGACGGACATTGGGCTCCATGTCTGAGCAACTGTGAATAACGCTGCAGTGAACACTGGTGTGCAAACATCTGTCTACGTCCCTGCTCTCAGTTCTTTGGGTGTATTCCTAGGAGCGGAATTGCTGGGTCATACGGTAATTCCATATTTACCTTTTTGAGAAACTGCTGAAGTGTTTTCCATGGTGGCTGCATCATTTTACATTCACACCAGCAGAGCACAAAGGTTCCAATTTCTTCATATCCTTGTCAACACTTGTGCTTTTCTGGTTTTCTTTTTAAATTATAGCCATTCTTGTAGGTATCTCACTGTGGTTTTGGTTTACATTTCCCTAACGACTAATGATGTCGAGCATCTTTTCATGTGCTTATTGGCCGCTTGTGTATTTTCTATAGATGAACATCTACTCAAGTGCTTTGCCCACTTTAAAATTGAGTTGTTTTTTGTTGTTGAGTTGTGGAAGTTCCTTGTATATTCTGGAAATTAAGCCTTTATCAGAAACATGATTTGTGAGTATTTTCTACCATTCTGTAGATTGTCTCTTTACTTTTTTGATAATGTCTTTTGAAGAAAAAAGCTTTTAATTTTAATGAAGTCAAATTTATGTTTGTTTGTTTGTTTTTGCTTATACTTTTGGGGACATATCTAGGAATCATTGCCAAATCCAAGGTCCTGAAGATTTATCCGTGTGTTTTTTTCTGAAGTTTTATACATCAGCTCTTATACATAGATTGTTGATTTGTTTTGAATTAATTTTTATACGTGGTGTGAAATAGGTGTCTGGCTCCTTGCTTCTGCATGTGGAAGCCCAGTTGTCCAGAACCATGTGATAGGGCTTGCCTTGAATCTGTGGTCCTGTAGGTGGTATTGACATCTCAACACTATCCAGTCTTCACATCCATGAGCATGGAATGTGTTTCCACTTACTTGGGTCCCCTTTAATTTCTCTCAACGATGTTTTTGAATTCTTAGGGAATACATCTTTCACTTTCTTGGTTACACACATTCCTAGGTATTTCATTTTTTTCAGATGCTATTGTAAATGGAATTGCTTTTTAAATTTCCTTTTCAGGTCGTGCGCTTCTAGTGTATAGAAACACATGGGATTTTTGCATGTGATCTTGTGCCCTACGACTTTGCTGAACTTGCTTATTAGTTCTGTTTGCTTTCTTGTAGATTCATAGGGATTTTCTCTATATAGCATCATGTCATCTACAAACAGAAATTATTTGACTTCTTCCTTTCCAATTTGGATGCCTTCTGTTTCTTTTTCTTGCCTAGTTTCTCTGACTAGAACCTCCAGTCAATGTTGAATAGTCGTGCTGCAAGTGGGTATCTTGTCTTACTCCTGATCTCAGGGAGAAAGCTTTTCGTCTCTCACCATGGAGTATGATGTTCACTGCCTGTTGCCCTTTTGATGATGGGCCGCTCCTAGGGTCCTGGGTCAGGTAGGGGTGGGGGCAACTGTTTGCTTTAGAACTCAACAAAAAAAATGAAGGAGAATGACTCATTTTGTTTGTGCTGATCTAACAAATTACTATAGACTGCCTAGTTTATAAACACCATAAATATATTTCTCACAGTTCTGAACATTGGGAAGTCCAAGATCAAGGCACTGTCAGATTTGGTGTGTCTGTTGAGGGACCATTTACTGCTTCGTAGACATTTGACTTCTTGCTGTCCTGTTGACATGGCAGAAGGGGTGGGGAGCTCTCTGGGTCATCTCTTATAAGGGCACAAATCCCATTTGTGAGGGTCCCACCCGCACAACCCAATTATCCCCCGGAAGCCCTGCTTCCAAACACCATCACACTGGGGATTAGGATTTCAACATATGAGTTTGGGAGGCACACAAAATTTATAGCAGAGAATCATATTTGGAGTCTAGTGCACAGAAAACACTCACTAATTAGGAAATATCAATTTCATGGTGCTAATTGCACTGTTAAAATGTCAGCTGGCTAAAACCCTAGCATTTGTTAAGTTCCTACTCTGTTGGAAGGGCTTTTATTACTTCAGTTGATTCTGCAACAGCCCCTGGAGACAGGCTTGTACCATCCCCACTCTCATTTAGAGGTGGGGGAATGAAGGCAAGCACAGGAGGCGATGTGCAGGTATTCAAAGGGAGTTTGGTGTGTGCAGTACGTTTCCTGAGCTGTGAGCCGAGTCCCCGTTTTCTGCCCAGTAATTGTCGGAGAGAGAGCGAGAGCCGTTCTTCTTCGTGGGGTGTAGCTCATCCTCCTTGGGGCTCGAAGGGGTGGGAAGGCTTTCTCAAAGACACTGCCTGCTGCCCCTCAGACTGTCCCGATGGGTCACTCATTCGGGGGCGCCCTGCCCTCAGCAGGACTCATGGCCACCAGGGTCCGTCAGGACTGAAGGGGTGGAGGGCCGCCCTGTCATCGTTCTGTCGTGATGCTGCTGGTGCCTGATCAGCGAGGGGACTCGTGGAGCCGATTCCGTCAGAAGGTTCCAAGAGGGAGCTCTTTCTGAGGGTTGGGAGCAAATTCTTGCAGGTCAAGGAGAAGCCCTGAGCCAGGCGATGTTGTCCTGCCCCAAATCCCTGTCCTGCTAACTCGGTAGTAATCAACACCCTCAGGGCGATTAGTTTGATCAAGTAACTGCAGCCACAGGTTCCTGGATAATTCATAGCCAAAGTTTAGTTTCTGCCTCAAATTTCTGGGTCACTGGAGCTCTATCAGATCCTACCGGGGACAATGTTATGTGACCTGACTGGTGAGCCTGTGTGTCTGCTATAGAGGTGCGGGCGTGATCCCGAAATCGAGTCTTGCCCGGGGGGTGGTGCGGGGCGGGGGGGCGGGGGGGAGCGGCAGTCTGCAGGGAAGTCTTCGGATTTCCGGGTGCTGATCCTGGGTGCTAACCTTCGGCTTGGACGAGACACAGCAGAAGCTGTGGACTGGAGATTCCCGCACACAAAAAGTCCCAGTCAGCCCATGGCAGGGGAGGGCTGCAGTTTTGCTCCCTTTATTCCTTAGGTTGAATTTCCCTTTTCTTTTGCCTTCTTTTTCTGCCTTTTAGTGGGAAGAGGGGTGTGGGTAAAGTTAGTGCCGCCCCGTCTGCCCTGCTCGGTGGGGCTGAGTCCCTGCCTGCCTGTGCGGTCCCGTTCAGGTTTTCAGTGCAGGCTCGAGTCCCAGGCACGATGGGACTCCCCCGGCTGCAGATGGTGGTGGGGACACACCCACCGAGAGGTGCGTCTATTGAAATACAGGGTCTGGCACAAATAACGCCCCCTGTTCATTACATAAAGATCTTTTATTACAAAATCTTAAGTATGTAATTCTGTAACATAACAACGTCCCACCCCAGCACACCATATGCCACTTTAGGTGAAACGTTCCAATTGCTGTCCATCTCCTGCGAGACATTCACGTACCCTGCCAACCACGCTCAGTGGTGTCATTTCTGCTGGTCCCTGTATTTACAACATCCCTAAAACAAGCAAAGCCCAGGGCAGGGGGGTACCCTGCCTCTTATCCCCCCCGACTCAGCAGGTTCCTGATCTCCATTCAGTTTGGCAAATGTCTGTGTGATAATTCAGATAAGATCGAATTCTGTCTTCAAAGAATTTGAAATCTGCTTCGAATTCTTTTCTTCCCTTGTGTCTTTGCTGCTCGGCGCCGCTGCCTCCCCTCATTCCCCCGCCTGTTCCTGTCAGCTGTCACTCGTCCCTGCCTCACAGGCTTGAAACGGCGGAGGCTGCCTTTCCTTCCCCTCTCCTCCATTCTCTGGTCTGCAGAGTCGCCGTCCACGCCAGCTTGCCCAGGACAGTCCTGGTTTAAGTCTGTTGTCCCAATGTCATTGTCCTAGCTCCTTCCTCACTCTTGAAAATGTTCAAGTTGGGACAATAAATGAATGGTCAGCCCATCCACAACCTTCCCAAGGCTGGAGCTGTCCTCCCAGCCTTCTCTGTGCCTGGCACGTCGCTCCGTTCTCACCGCGTGGACCGCGGCCACGGCCTTCTCCCTGGTTTCCTCCCATCCGGTGCCTCTCACTTCCAACCCGTTCTGCAGACCACTGCCCGAGTCATTCTCTGAAAACAGGGCCCTGTGCTCACGTCGGTTGTTCCTTGCTTCCTACAGGGCCCAGTGCAAACGTCTTAGCCTGGCACTGAGAGCCCTCTGCAGCCCACCTCTGCTTTGGCCTACAGTCTTCTCTTAGTGTCTCGGCACGAAGCTCATGTCCGCCATCACCGGGTGACGCCCTGTCCCCTGACCCTGCCCTTTGACGACCACCATGGTTCATAAAGGTCCACTTACCCAGACTCGCGCTCTGGCCGTTCCTGCGGGGGCAAGTCTCGCGTGTGTCCTTCAGGCCCAGGGCCGGTCCCCACCTACTGAGCATGGCGCCTGTGACGAGCCCATCCCTCGGCACTTGCTCGTCCTCCGGACTCCCCAGCCTCGAGCGGTCACTGTCTGCACAACTCATTTGGCATCTAATTGGGAACTGCCTCATCACTTTTTACATGTCGCGGTCCTAAGCTGGAGCTGAAGGTGTTGGCTGTAACCTCACCTTTTCTCCTGATGCGCCTTTCTCCTCCAGGAGATTACTGGTTCCCCGAGAACGGGGACCCCGCCTTGTCCTTATGGCACCAGGCACCTAGTAGGTATTAAGTAAACACTGCCCAGGAAACCTTCATAGGTATTCAGGTAGGAATTCCAGAACCGAAAGGACCCTTGTAATCCTACACTTCGAACTTTTATTTTGTAGCTGAACCAAAAAACGAAGACAGAGGAGTCAGAGACTTGCTCCAGGGGACCTAGCTAACGCGAGTGGCAGCTCAGTTGTCGCAAGTCCAGGGCACATTCCCGCCCGGGCAGCCTCCTGCACAGTGACTTTATCTTGCGAATGGATCACAGCCCTGTCCGAGGTTGAGCAGGGATTTGGATCGCAGAGGGAAGGAAGGGCAGCGAGCCAGAAGGACACTGTGGCCCCAGCAAAGTCCTGGAGATGGAAACTCGCTTGGCATAATTCTGGGCGGGGGGACAGCAATTAGACCAAGACGGTTCCAAGTGAGAGTTGTGGGTGGAGGGACGGAGCAGGGAAGAGCTCCAGTCTCGTGATTTCGGGGTGTAAGAGGTCCCCGCTGCTGAGCCTGCCACAGTGCCTTAGCGGAACCTTTCATCTCTCCGCCCACTGTTTGGACGTACGGGGAGGGGGGCCTCGGGGACAGCTCAGGGGGCTGGGAGAGGACACGGGAAGCCCTGCTTAGAGGCAGCTGGGTCACATTTGTTTGGGCCGTAAAGAAATGTGACTTCAGTGGTGTATTGGAAAGTGCCACCGGTAGTGCTGTTATATATAGCTTTCAACTTTAATAAGGTGTTGCAAAAGCTATGAAAATACATATAACTAAAAACACATTTCACTGGGAGCTTGATCTCGAATCCCTTTCTACCGCTCCTGTGTGGCGCTCCGTGCTGTCACCGGAGCCATTAAAACACAATGGAAAGTGGGTAATTGTGCATTATACGGCTTTTGTTTTCCGCTATGAAATATTGGCATCCGAAAGCGAGTGGGATTATCGGGCGGAGGCCACTGTGGAAGAGGGGGGAGAGGGAGGTTGGGGGAGAGGACGGGGTGGGAGAGCAGGAATCTGGCTGCCGCTTCCCGTGTCTTGCCTTTCCTAGTCACAGACCTGGGGGAGGGTCACACCTCCCGTGGCATGAAGAGACCCTGCACTGGTAATCCGGGTTAGCAGGGGACTCTTGGTCTGGGCACAAGTGCGAGGTGAGGGCAGGGGCTGCAGCTAAAGAATGTATCTGAAGGGAGATGAGAGTAAATTAAGTCAGGAAGCAGGCGCTGGGAGTGTTTCCCGGGGGAACGGGCCGGTGCCCCGGCCCGCGCGCCACTGGCAAGGATTCTTAAAGGACCCCCTGATGGACGCCCTGATGTGGAGGAGAGCCTGGCAGGAGAGGGTCTGAAGAAGGCAGGGCCTTGCGAAGTGCCCTCCGCCTGGGGCACCCCTGTTCCACACGCACCGACACCCATAAAATAATAATAGCTGCTCTTTATTGAGTGTGAGGGCCAGGCGCTGACACTTTCCCTTACTCGGTCCTCACAACGGCCCCACTTTATGGATGGAACTGAGGCCAGATTGGAGATCTGCGCCATACCTTCCCCGTGTCCACCGCTCCCTGTTTGCTGGCCCCACCCGGGAAGGAAGGGCCCCTGGAAGGAAGATACAGAGAGCGTGGCTCTCTACTTCCTTTGGGGGGATCAGTCCCGCTGGCAGGGAAAGGTGCTGTGAGGTGGCAGGGGCCTGCAGCTTCTTGCGTCCGGGGGAATATTGGCCCGAGGTCACCGGATCCACATAGGTGACTCCCTTGTGGCAGCGGGGACCCCTGTGGGCCATGAGGCATTGCACGGTCTTCCGTGGGGCTTGAGGGACGACCGGTCTCTCCAGATAGATTACATTTGGTTTGCTCGGAAGGCATTTATGGCTTTATAAAGCTCTTCAATGGGTTCTTTCCCCCCTTCAGAACATTTCTCCAAGCTTACAAGGCCAGTTTTAGAACAGCAATTACCAGCTCCAATGCCCCCCAGCAAACTCACGCTGTGCTGTTGTGTGTAAACCGCCCGGGACGCTGGCAGCGCGGCCGCACGGCGGATCTGCGCGGTGGAAAGCCCCGTCTCTCCCGGCTCTAATTTATGGGCCACATAAAACTCTGTGAAGTTGCCCTGCGTCTTTCTGAGGCAAAGTTGAGGTTTTTTACTGCTTCAAGCTGCTAATTTTTGCCATTTAGAGCCAGCCTTCTTTCTGCCCGTGCCAGGGTGCATGTGCGCATGCAAGTTGGCCACTTTAATTTATGTGCCTTCCTCTCTCTCTCTGTAATGCTCATAACTTACAAATGTGTGCATAATGTGCAGCCAGCTCTTCCTTATTATAAGACGCTTGGCTGCTTTGTCCTGTGCCTGCAATAACCTGGACCCCTCCCCAGCCTGCCTCGGACCCGGGGAGGGAGCTCTGCTGCAGAGACAGTGGCCTGGGAACGGGAGCAGGCAGGAATTCACCCTGTGGCCCCGGCCATGTCCTTTCCGGTGAGACGAGGGGCCGAGCAAGAGGCTGCACGGTAGGTGCAGAGTGGGAAGTTCGGAGCAGGGGGCTGGGGCCTAAGGCTGCAATGGAGCACGTTCCAGATGCACTGCTTTTCCTAAGCCTGTTTCCTCATTTGCGGGCCGGGGGTAGGACCAGCAGTTTCCCCCTGGGGTGTGGTGAGCATGACGCGCACTCATGACTCTGCAGGCCCTCGATCAGCCAAGGCAATATCCGCGGGCTGGATGCGTGCTATTCCAGGCTCTACGCTGCTGGCGGCCCCAAGGTGGGGAGCAGGAAGAGCAGCGGGATGTCTCAGGGCTTCCCAGGGCCGCGTGGAGGTGCCTCTGGACGCGCCTCTGCGGGCTCCAGTGTGCCCGGAGCAGACAGCTCTGCACACTCAGCTCCTCCGCTCCCATCAGGGTTCTCTGGTCCCTCGGGGAAAGCTGCTGGCCACCCCCGCCCCGCCCAGGCCACTCCCACTCCCAGCCTTCCTCCAGAGCAGTCATCCTCTCCTGATCTGGGCAGATGCTTCTCATCAGGAGGTGACCCCGGAGGGTTTTCCAGCGGGTTTCTGGGAAGACTGATTCAGCGGGCTGTGGGCATCTGGAGGCAGGGTGGCTCGTGGTTCCCAGTCCTGTGTCCCCATAGGAGGGTCCTCACAGCACAGCAGCAGACTCGGCCTCTTGCCGCTTCTCCCCTCTGCCTGCCGTTCTCTCCTTTCCCAAGGCTGGGATTATACTGGGTGACCGAAGAGGGGTGTTCAGCCCCTCTTCCAGGTTTTGGTGAGTCCTTCAATCAGTGGGCCCCCTGGTCCTACTCTTCCTCAACATCCCCTGCGGCCTTGCTCCTCCTCCCAACTGCTTCTGCTGAAATGCTCCCACTTGGGTATTTTGCCACTGATGCCAACTCCACACGTTTAAGAGGCTAATTCAACACATACTCAGTGAGGGGAAAGGTGCTGTCACCACAGAGCATCTCCTGTGGCCGGGCAGTGTGGTCCCCACCGGAGAGGCCGAGAAGAGGGTAGGGGGGACCCTCCTGTGGGGACATAGGACCGGGGCCCACAAACCTGCCTGCCTCTGGATGCTTTGTATGCTCCAGATCATTTAATTCTCACCATGACCTCGACCGGTGGTAATAACTGAAACATACGCAGCATCTACTACATGCCAGGCTCTTTGCCTGAATTCACTCCTCAAAACACTTCTGTGAGGTAGGCACTGTTATCCTCTTTTGTATTATAGATAACAAAACAGAGGCGCAGAGAGGTTAAGGCACTTGCCAAAGGTCACACAGCTAGTAATTTGGGAAGATAAGATTAGCACCCCGGAAGTCTGGTTCTGAGCCTGAACTCTTGGAAACCGTGCAAGGAATACTGCTTTTGCAAGGGAGGTGTTATCCCATTTTATGCGTGTAAAAACTGATATGCAGAACTGATAACTTGTTTAGTAACACTTAACTCGGCTGGGAGAGTTCTTGTGCTGGGGGTTCTTCTTAATAGTAAATAACTGCCTCAGAGTCCTTTCCTGCCCAAGCTCTGCTGGGGCAAGACCGGGGGTGAGCCGGAGTCATCAGGGAGAGCACAAACCCCAGGGGCCCTGGTGGCTGTACCATTGGGGTCAGTGGGGCAGCTGGGGCTGTTCAGGTAGCAGCTGCCTTTGCGGAGAGCTCGTGGGACCCCTGGAGAGGGCTGTGGGAGTCTCTGCGTGGGTCTTCCTCGTTCCTGCCCCTGCTGCCCTGTGCACAGCCAGCTCTGTGGGCTGCACCACAGCCGCGGGCCTGCAGACAGCAGGCTCTGGGAGGCCTGGCTGCCACTTTCCCGCAAACTCCGTTGACCTTGCAGGACCCACCGAGGACCTTCCAGGGAAGCAGCCGGTTCTCCATTCAGACCTCAGAGGCGGGCCTGTGCTGGAGAGATGCTTGGGGAGACAGCTCCCTGTCTGTGTCTGCCAGGGCTTGCTCTCAAGTCTACTTACTGCTCGCAAAAGCGGGAGCAGAGAGACGAGCTGTGTCAGGGTGCAGAGCGGAGCCCTCACTGGAGGGCTCTCAGTGCTCCACCCTCGCTTCTCCTGCGGAGTTCAAAGAATTCGGGGCCTGGAATCCTGTTCGCTCCCATCAGCTTTTAGGATGGAAAGGGCGGAACGGCAGGGGTGGGCTGGGGACGCTCACCCAGCGCCAGCCTTTCTGCCTTGGGCTCTCGCTTTGTTTGGCTGCACCCAAACAAAGAAGAAGGAGGGGGCGGTGGGGTGGGAGCCCTTTCTCCCTTTAAAACCTGCTTTTGGGGTCTCCTTCAATATACTCGTTCCTGCCCATAGCAGCCTGGTCATGCGAGTGTCGAGATTACGTTTTACTTGAGCACAGGTGACCTTGGGGGACAGTCTTCTCACTGTGGAGCAAATTCAGTGCAGGTTCATTTTTATCTTCCTTGGAGTCTCTCCGACCTGCAACAGGGGCCTGCTCTCGCATGACCTTTAGTCTGGCCCTGCAGACCTGACCCGGGCTTCTCTGACCCATGTGCGTCCCCACTGCCACCCCTCCTGCCCTCCCCTTTCCGTTCTTTTCTGTTCCTTGGCAGAGCTTCCTCCTCCTCCTCTCCCCACCTTCCTTTCTTTCCCCTTCTCACTGGTGGTTGTCAGAGTCCCCACCCCAGGCCCTCTGCCCATCCCAGCTGGCCCTGCTGGCACCTCTGCCCAGCCGACCAGCCCCAGCTGCTCCGGCCTGCACACTGGATGCATGCATTTCCAGAGCTTCTGCTCTGCTCCGAAGGAGCTGAAGCACTTGGGTTCTGGTGGCGCCCAGGCTGCTCCTACTGCCTGTGGGCACCCCCTTCTCATCACAGAACCTCCTCCGTCCTCACCTTCACCTCAGCAGCCCTGCACACCCATTCAGTGCAAACGTAATTCAGTATCCATCCAAGGAAACCCAAACCGAAGTTTAATCAGTTATTGCAAAGAAAACGATACGGTGTATGTCACTGTCCCAGATCACTGACTTGGGGCTCCTCGGCTGCTTAAGAATTCCTGGGTCTCTTCTTGCTTCGCTCTGGACTAGATAAGACAGGCTTAGCATCCACTCACCGAGGGAAGCCGGGGCTGCAAACCCGACCAGCTGAGGCGCAGCCCCAGTTCAGCACTGGATGCGGGGGCAGGGGGCTCGCCCCTCAGTGGCTCAGCCTTCCCAGGACACTGATGTTTTGGGGCCAGGGATGAGGAACGCGCTTTGTATGCCTTTCAGTGCACATTGGATCCTGGACGTGGGCCTCCCCGCCTCCCAGGCGGTGACTGAGGCCGGGCCAGAGGGCCCTCCTGCCAAGGTAGTTCTCCATCATCACTGTCCTCAGTCACCTCAGGAAATAAGCCAAAGGGATGACCAGAGATTCTCCTTCAAGGGTTGGAGGCCAGGGAGGGAAGAGAAAGGGCCAGACCAACGTGATCTCTGCCCTCGACTTAGTCTGTGCCTCCCCCGTGCGCCCCGTCTCCCTGAAGAGCCGCAGGATTCGCCAAGGTACTTGAGCTGAGAACCAGGGGTCATCCTTGACTTTGGCCTGCCCCTCACGGATGCGTAGCCCAGTCCCATGTCCGGTCAATGTGACCTTTTATATAAGCCAAGTCTTGGCCCCGAGCACGTCTCTCTGTTCCCCGTGTCACGCCTGTGGCCCACACCTGCCACCGTGCACTTGACCCACAGAGGCACCTGCAGCTGTTTTCTGCCTGCCCCCTTGCCCCCGGCTCCTCTCCCCACCGATGCCAGAGGGTCTTTCAGACCCCGGGGTTCTTCATCTGAGGCCATTGAAGTGGCTGTCAGGTATTTATCGGTGTGATCTGACGTTTGCTATCTGACTTGCCCGTTCGACCTGCCCCGGGAGGTCCGGGATAGTGTCTGGTTGGTCACTGGTGCGTCCTCTGTGCCCTTGATGAGCAGAGGAATGGGTGGCTGACCCGGAGGGCGCTGGTCTTCCTCTCTGTCTTCCAGAGGCGCGCATGCCGACAGGGGCAGGAAGTGTGTCTCCCTTGTTCACTGACGTGCCCCTAGGGCTGAGGGCCCGGCACGTGGAGGGACTCAGTGAAGCTTCCCGAGTGCACTGACAGTCTGAAGTAGAAGGCTTGGCTGGGCTCACGTGGTCCACCACCGGCTCAATTCAGCCTGGGGTCACCTTCTCTGTGGCACCATCTCATCCCGTCATCTTGCGGGCCTCCCAGAGCCTGGTTTCCATGAAAGCTTTCTGAGCTGAGAGCTTAGGTTGGGCCAGAGAGATGGGTCCTCTTTGCCACGTCCTGGTTAGTATTTTTTTTTTTAATCTTAACCCAAAGCTATGTTTTTATCGATTTGAGAGAGATAGGAAGGGAGAGAGAGATAGACAGAAACATCGGTGTGAGAGACATGGATCTGTCGCCTCCTGTATGGGCCCCGACTCGGAACTGAGCCCACAACCCAGTTATGTGCCCTGACTGGAAATCGAACCTGGAATATTTTGGTGTATAGGATGACGCTCCAACCAACAGAGCCACCCAGCCAGGGCCGTCCTGGTTAGGTCTGGGAGATGGGGGAGGTGGGCTGGGGCACATCCTTTGGTCCCACAGTCTCTTGGGAGCTTCTCTGGAGGTGCACCCAGGGCAGCCCAAATCATCCCCAGGTACCGCTTTCTTCCTTGGTACAAAAAACGTAGCCCCCCTGCCCTGCAACAGCAAAGTTCTGGGGACTCCCAGAAACGAAAAATGTTCCTCAGGCCCGGCCACAGAAGGGAGGGCAAAGCCTCAGAGAGAAGGAGATGGCGCAAGGGCCTTGGGCCAGGGCGCTCGGGAAGGTGCACGGCGGGTGTGACAGGCCCATCTCCGTCCCTCTCTGCACCGCAGCTCCCACCTGCGAGGAGACGGCGGCACCTGTGTGGCTGCCACGCTAAAGACTATCAGAGACGCACAGGGATAGGGAGTGTGGCAGGTGGGAAATGGTGATTTTTCAGCTCACTCACCAGGAAAGTCCCGGATTCAGCTGCCTCCCACTCCCCCTTCTTAGTGGCCCAGTGGGCCACATTCCTCCAACTCACTCCCTCGGGGGTTTCCTTCCAGGGCCTTCTCTGGGGCCCTGCCGGCTCCCTCGTCCTTTCTCTCCCACCCCGTAGGCATTTCTCCCAGAGCCAGGCCAGCGCGGCTGTTGCTCAGGGCTGGGGACTTGTGTATTCGTGGGGCGGTGGGCTTGGCCGGAGGCTGGGGGTCGCGAGCCGCCTT
This sequence comes from Micronycteris hirsuta, assembly GCA_004026765.1. NCBI lineage: Eukaryota > Metazoa > Chordata > Mammalia > Chiroptera > Phyllostomidae > Micronycteris > Micronycteris hirsuta. The sequence goes on along the minus strand of PVJI01005070.1, from coordinate 45,459 downwards.
GCGGCTGCTCTGCGGGGTCTGGCGGAACCCCAGCCTCTGGTGGTGACATACAGCCCCCCGTCACGAAACCAGACAGAATTAAGCCTTTTGTTTCCTGTTTGCTGGGCCGGCTTTAAGAAAACACAGAGGGTCCGTGGGGCCGGGGCTCGCAACAAGACGGCCTTTGTATTCATTTAATTAATCAGTTAGCCGAGGGGAAGGAGAAGAGGGAAGTTCGCGTTATAAATACATGTTTTTCTTTGGCTCCTTTCCCCCCAAAGACAGGGCCTGAACGGCATCCCCGAGAGAGCCCCCATCTCACCCCAGACACGCTGGGGGCCAGGGGCCTGCCGGGCTGCAGCTGTGACCCTTCCCCACCCCCGCTGCTCCCGGAGCATTTGCCCTGATTTCGCTGGGTCCTGGGGAGATGTGAATGCTGGTGGCGGGGTGGGGGCAGTGGCGGGGGGTGGGGAGCCACAGGGCTCTGGACCTCGTTTCCTCCAAACCCTGCAGCCTCCGTGGATGAGGTAACTCAGCTGCCACATGCATAAATGTCTGTCCCCAAAGAGGCCTGGGGGCCCTGCAGGTGCACCGTGGGGGGGCCATCCTCACCGAGGCGCAGGGTGGTCTGCCTGTGCCCTGTGCGTCCCCACCGTTGCCCAGGGAGGGGCTGCACTGCTACTCACAGGACTGCCCAGCAGACAAAACTCTCAGCCCCTCACTCAGGGGGAACAAACACCAGAGCCCCTCCAGGGCCCGCCATCTGCCCGTCCCTCCCTCCCGTGCGAGCCTTCTGAAGTGCAGGGGCGAAGGAGGCAGCGCTCTGGGGCATGGGGGAGGCTACCGTGGGGGGCTGGAGTCCTCTTGGACAGATAGATACCCTCAGCCTGCCGCCACCTCACAGAGCCCGTGGTTTGGTCAAGCTTCCTGGTTGGAACTATAATAGATGCTCTTTCTTTTTAGAGATGGGCAAATGCACTCACTGTTCTCTTACCGCCTCCCTCTCTCCAGCTGCTAGGTGTTTTTAGTCTAAGAACCTTCCACCGAGAGGTGAAGTATTTGCAACCCCTAAGCACAGGCCTGCATCCCGGGACTCTGCCGGGGTCAGTTTTCCCCTCCGTGAGCTTGGTCTCGTCTCTGCTAAACGTGTCTGGTAACCATGATGCTTGGCCTCCTGGACACGCTGCCCCCCAAACCCCTGCTCCAGCCCAGAGGGAGGGGGTCCAGTGCTTGGGCCTCATGTCTGGCCTCTAAATATTTAACTTGTAACCCCGTCCAGGTAGGTCAGTTGGTTGGAGCATGGTCCTGGTACACCCGAGGTTGCAGGTTCAATCCCCGGTCAGGGTACGTACAAGAATTGATCAATGAGTGCATCAATTAATGGAACAGCAAATCGACGTTTCTCTCTCTCTGTCTTCCTCTCTTTCTCAATAAGTAAAATTAAAAAAAAAATGTATTTAACTTGTCTTGTGGGGCCTCAGGCCAGTGCTCAGCCAGGTGCTACCCTCACATGTGGTGCAAGGCCCCTGCCTCTTCCCCGCCTCACGCAGCTTCGGAGGGGTGGGGCGCGCAGCTCTGCAGTGGAAGGGGCCTTGGCAGAGCTAGTACAATGTTCCATGGGGACAAGACTGCAAGGCCTCAGTCCCCTCCCCCAGCCCCACCCCCGCTGAGGATGTCATCCCCTCAGTTACTGAGACAGGCCTACAGTTTCAGGCCACAAACGTAAAAACCTCACTCTAGGGTTTTGGGGTGCACAGTCAAGACCGAGACCTGGATGGGGCGATCTTTCGCTTAGCTCACCGGCAAAATGCCGGGAGTCGTGTGCAATCTGGGCCAGCAAACTGTTCTGCGCAAAGTGAATGGCCGAGGACTGGGGCTTGTGTCTGGGGGAGTCCCGAGGCAGGGAAAGCATGCGGGGCTCCAGACGCTCCGTGCCACCTCTGGATCCACCTCACGCCAGCCTTTTTCTTCCCCAGTTTCCTTTCCCCAAGCCCGTGCCTCGCCTCCACCTTCTGTAGGAAAAGCACCCCCTTCTTGAGTTCCTCTGCCCAGAGCAGGGGTCCTAAGTTCAGGGAAATAAGAGTCCACGCTACCCTTTGCTTGGGGCCCCCGGAACTGCTTTTTACCAGAGAGCCATGGGCCAGAGGTTGGCAGGGACAGAGGTCAGACCCTCGAGAGGAAATCTCATTTTCATTGCTGTTTGAGTCATAGAGACTCTGGAGCTGGAAAGGACCTTGTGATCAGCTGCATCGAGGAGGAAGCAAGACCCGCTCCTCTCTATGAAGAGGAGGTCTAGTTCTAGGTCATGGTGGGTGGTGGGTGGGGTCAGTGAGAATCCAGTTTTGGCCCAGGATGCAGCCAGGGTAGCTGGGTGTTGGATGTCCAGGGAGAAGGGGCTCTAAAGTCGTGTTTCTCGGAGTTTGACGTGTAAACGAGCCGCTTGGGCGTCTTGCTGAAATGCAGATTCTGAGTCAGCAGGCCTGAGTGGGGCTGAGCTTCACATCAACAGGCTGCCAGGGGCTGTCGATGCAGCTGCCGTGAGGGCCACACCGCGTAGCAAGGGGGGTGTGGATTCATCCCTGTGGTGCCTGCCAACTGCAAGGTCACGGGCCTGTGGTTCAAGCTGCTGCTTTATCCCATCCACAGGTGACCAACTCACCCCAGTTTGCATGGGAACTCCCCTCTTTTATCAATGAACTGCCCCCTTCCCTGGGATGGTTGAGTATTCGATGGCTCTCAGATCAGCTGAGGAAAAATTAATACAACGTGGGCTCCCGCGTCCAGCGGGCGGGGCTGTCAGCTCCTTGACTGAGGGCAGAGTGATATTTGGGCTCTTATAAATACTTTGTAACTCCTGTTTCTGAATCAAGAATTTTAATGCTACATTTGATAAGGTCCAGGAAAAAATGTATCGCAAAGCCTGCAGGTGACTCCCGCTGGGGGGAGAATGAGCAGAGGCAGGGTTATGTCCCGTTGAGCCCTGGGTGCGTTGCTGCTCTGCACAGCCCCTCCTTCAAAATCAGGGTCTCCCCTCCTCTCCCATGGCACACCCTGCCCCAGACTCTGCTTCCCCAGGCTGCAGTAAACTGAACCGCCACAGCTTTGCTGGGCACTCAGTATGTACAAGACATTCGGGAAGACAAAACTGCAAGTGAGACCCCTAACTGCCAGCTTAAAGAAATGCGGCCGCTGACGGGGGCAGGTGACTTGTGAAAAGAAAAGTGACAGTACAAGCGTTAAATAATAGTGAAGCTTACAGTGCCGGAGTTGTCGCCAAATGGAACAGGGCTAATTAATTACTGAATGAGTGGCGCAGATTCTCTGTGCTGAGGGGACTCAGGGAAGAAGTGGCTGGGCACTGGGGTGATCAGGAATGACTGGGCCAGGGCCTTGCTGGGGTGGGACAGAGGCAGTTGAGCGGTTGAGCGAATATGTATATGGGCCACCTACTGCGTTCCCGGCACTCTGTGTGCTCTACAGATACAGAGGCCAGTGAGCCCTAACCCCACCCCTGGGGGGTCTGCAATGTGGGGCGGGGGATCTGCAAAGGAAACTTCAAGGGCGGGAGCACCAGAGGGACACCCAGCTCAGGAGGATGCCGTGGGGAGGTTGGAAGGACCTGTTCCTTGTGACATCTAAGCTGACTGGTGTAGAAAATGGTCCAACGTGTGGCCCGATGTGGGCATGAAAGAGTTCAGCAAAGAGGTCCCCCTGCACAGAGGCATGCGTGATACAAGCAGCTGAGGATTTTGGAGCATGAGGCATGGTCCAGAGAACAGCAGGAGGTGAGGGAAAAGGGCGTGGCCGGTCGTGGGGAGCTTTGCTGGACTGGTGTCTAAGGAGCATAGGTTTCGTACAGCCAGTGTGGAGCCTTCTAAGAGACAGAATGAAATCGGGGCTGAGAAGTAGGTGCAGGAGCCGGGTGTCCTGCCCTGGCATTTGTTTCTGCGTGACCCTGGGCGAGTGACAATCCCTCTGTGCCTCAATATTCTATTTTGTAAAAAAGGTGTAAACAGCCCTGACTGGTGTGGCTCAGTGGATTGAGCGCCAGCCTGCAAACCAAAGGGTCGCCAGTTCGATTCCCAGTCAGGGCACATGCCTGGGTTGCGGGCCAGGTCCCGTGTAGGGGGCGCGGGGGAGCAACCACACATGGATGTTTCTCTCCCTCTCTTTCTCCTTCCCTCCCCCTCTCTAAAAATAAATAAATAAAATCTTAAAAAAAAAAAAAAGGACTAAACATAGAACTTACCTCACTGAGCTGTTGTGAGGACTGAGTTAATCAGCATAAAGTGCCAAGAGCAATTTTGGAGCAAAGAGGGTGCTGGGTAAATTACAGTCATTGTCAGCAGTAAGGGATTTTAGGCTGGCGAGTGCCTTGGACAGAGCTGTGTTTTAGAAAGATCCCGTTGGAGGGGCTGAGGGGGTTGGACTAACATAGGTAAGACCAGATGAATGCTGGGAAGCCAGTTAGAAACCCATTGCTGAACTGTAGGCAAGCCACGAGGGCCGAACTGCAGCAGTGGTGCTGCGGGTAGAGGGGAGGGGCCAGACTGGAGAGCTTTGAGAGAGTAAGGGAAAGGGAGGACTCTGTGGAGACCTAAGATTTCACCTGTCTACTGGGTGGACGGTAGTTTCAACAACTGTTAGGGAAACCCAGGAAGGGGAATGGGTCTTCTGGGCGGTGGTTCCCCTTCCCTTCCTTCTGCCCTCCTTTCTCCCCTCTCTCCCTTTCTCCTTTCCTTCCTTCCTTCCTTCCTTCCTTTCTCCCTCTCTTCCTTCCTTCCTCTTTCCTTTTTTTTTTAAGAAAAAACCACACTGAGTTTCAATAGCTATGGGACACTGAGTTGGACATGCAGAGCTGTCTGTCAGCAAATTGAGCGTACCTGCTAGAGGGCATGGCTGGGCACAGAGGTGTGGGAGCCACTGGTCCGTGGATGAGATCCCTCAGGGAGTGTGTGCGGGAGCAGAGCAGTGAGCAAAGCCAGACTCCTGAGCAACACCGCATGCAAGAGAGAGTGACAGAGCACTCCCCCGAAGAAGACACGGGTGGGAGGAGAATGTGGGAAGGATGGGAAGAAGCAGAAAGCTTTGTGATAGGGAGTGAGACCTCTGCGTCAGGTACAGCAACCATAACGACAACGGCACATCTGGTAAGAGACAGGCCAGCCCTGGCTGGTGGCTCAGTGGACTGAGCCCTGGCCTGTGAACCGAAAGGTTGCTGGTTCTTTTCCCAGTCAGGGCACATGCCTGGGTTGCGGGCCAGGTCCCTGGTTGGGGCCTGCAACAATGTTTCTCTCGCACATCGATGTTTCTCTCCTTCTCTGTTTTCCTCCCTTCCCCATCTCTAAAAATAAATAAAATCTTTTCACACGGAGACAGACTGGAGGCATGGCTGGCTGTCAGCCTGACTTGTCCAAAGGACACATGGCTGGGGGAGGAGCAAAGCCTCCATTTGGCACTTAGAGTGGAAACCCCTAGAGAGACATAGTTTAGTCATTCACTTTTTTATTTAGCAAATATTTATTGCACAGCTACTATGGACTTAGAAGCGGGTTAAATATGCTTCTGTGGTGAACAAGTCTGATAGAGGAGATTGGACGAGACGTGAGCAGTTGTGCCGCAGAGACAGTGAGGGTCACAGATGACACGTGAGTTGGGTAAGGACACGTGCTGTTCTCTGGGGTTGCCAGGGAACGCTTCACAGGGAAGAGGGCCTTTGCGCTGGGCGTGAAGGAAGAATAGGGTTCGAATAGGCAGTGGTGGGAGACAGGCACTCTGACGGACAGATGGGGTGCCCCAAGGCGCCAAGTCACCCCGGCGTGAAGCCCGGTCGTGGAAGGAGAAATACTGTGATTTATTTGGGGTGTAGGAGTGGCACGGAGGTAGACTGTCAATTAGGAGCTGGAGGCCAGGTTGGAGCCGCAGTGCGAAGGCTCCCACGCCAGTCGTAGGAATCTGCACTTTGTCCTGTTGGACCCGGGAGCCAGTGCAGGTCTTTGACAGAAGGAGCGACAAGAGAAGACTTGGCGTTATGGGAAGGTCTTGCCGACACCAGTGAGTAGGGTGGGTCGGAGCAGAGAGCAGGGAGTTCGGAGACGGCTGTGACTGCCTGGGAGCGATAAGCGGTAAAGGAAGTAGCAAGTGCGTGCGTGGTGGGGAAGGAGAAAGTCAACAGGGAGATACATGCGGGGGTCGGACCTGTTAGGGCTTAAACTGCGCCCTGTGGGAATGTGTCGGTCTGGGTTGGCTAAGGGGTGACGTGATATTGGGGTGGGGGTCAGGGAGAAATCGGCAAGGATGCCAGAGTTTCTGCAGCTCGCATGGACGATCAGAAGGGAAGGGGTGCTGTCGGCAGAAACGGCAAAGACAAGCTGTTTCCACGCCGAGTGTGGCTTCGTGGCCCTGAGCAGCGCATGAGGTGTGTGGCAGCTCCAAAGCATCGGATGCTGGATAAACTGACTGCTGTGTTTGCTTCTTGTCCATCTGCTGGTCCCCACAAGCTAAGGGAATGTCTCCCTCTCATCATTTTCCTAAGGAACAGACTTGTATATGCCCTCACAGGAAAGGAAGTAAAGAGGATCTGCGTGCAGCAGTTTGTTAAGATTGAGGGTGTGTTTTGAACCCCTGTAACCTCCTGTGCTGGTTTTATGGGCATGGCCAGCATTGGCAAGACCAGAGAGAAGTTCCATCTGATCTTTGACACCAATGGTCGCTTTGCTGTTCATTGTACCCCACCTGAGGAGGCCAGGGACAAGTTGTGCACAGTGAGGAAGATCCTCATGGGCACGAAAGGAATCCCTCGCCTGGTGACTCCCAAGGCTTGAACCACTCGTTACCCGGATCTCCTCATCTCGGTGAACAGCTCCCTTCCAGTTGATCTGGGCACTGGCAAAACTACTGACCTCGTCAAGTCCGGCACTGGCAGCCTGTGTATGGGGACCGGAGGTGCTGACCTGGGAAGAACTGGCGTGACCACCAGCAGAAAGAGACGCCCTGGTTCTTTTGACGTAGTTCATGTGACAGATGCCAATGGCAATGACTTCGACACCCGGCTCTCCAGCATTTTTTATCAGCAAAGGCAACACACCCTGGGTGTCCCTTCCCTGTGGAAAGGCTAGCCCCCTCACCATTGCTGAAGAGACAGGAGAGAGACTGGCTCCCAAATGGAAATGAGTGGGCACAGTCACTTATTTCATCACGTTTGACACTGGCAGCCTGTGCGTGGTGACTGGAGATGCTGACCTGGGAAGAATTGGCATCATTGCCCGCAGAGAGCGCCACCCTGGTGCGCTCAGCCACCACAAGGGCGGCACGGCTAGAATCCTGGGGTGGCGGCCAGGTTTTAGGGGCCGGGAGGGAAAGGGATGTGAGTTCATGCCATTGTGAGCACAGATCGCTTAAGAGAGAGATGGGAGGGATATCATTTCAGGGGGTTGAGAAAATATTTAAAGACTGAATAATTCTTTGCATTCATATTATAATTTATAAAGTACTTCAAATCCATTAGTTTACCTAATCTTCACCATGTTTAAGGGAGTCGGGTGGGGGCCGGCAAGCAGTGAGCCCCCAAAGGATCCGGCCCAGTAGTGTCCCCTGGGTCCGGGCCTCTGGGCCGGCGCCCTTCCCTGTGCTCTCATGTCGAAGGGGCTGGGAGGTGTCACGTGTTTGTAGGGCAAGGTGGGAAGGCTGAAGATACAGGAATGCACCCTCGCAGTGGACGGGTGTGTGCGGATGGAGGGTCAGAGCCCAGGTGGGACCAGCTGGGGGAGAAGAAGGGGGCTCTGCTTTTGAGGTGGGAGGGAAGGAGGAGGAGGTGAGAGGTGCGGCCTGCTGAGGAAGAGACGTCGGGGAAACTCCGAAGACACAGAGCCAGGGCACAATGGAAACGCCCAGATGGAAAAGCCGAGGACATCCGTGATCACGTGCCCACGGCACAGGAATGACTGGGGCTGACTGGAGGGTGGAGAGGACAGGTGAGCCCAAAGCTCTGGGCTGCAAGGTGAGGTCAGAGCCACCTTTGTTGTGTGAAAACCCCTCTCCTGAGGCCCTGACAGAGAAATCTTGACGGCGGGGAGCGTGCCCCACACACCCTCACACCCCAGCACCCTGCCTTCTCCACCCCGCCCTCACCTCCGCTTGGTCTCCACCTGTGTTCTGGGCAGTTCTCTTCTGAATCTAGCAGCAGAAGAACTGGTTAGCTCCCACTCCGAATCAGGGTGGTCCCGGATGGAGTTTGGCCATCCCTGGAGGTGAAGAAAGGCGGGAGAGGCGGTGAAGGCTGGGGGATGGACCTTGGACAGGTCTTCCCTCTGGAGGCAGGAGAATGAAGATCTGCAACAGAGGTTCTGCCAAAGCCTGGCTGGAGAACAGAGGGCTGGCTTCTTGTGCAGAGAGAGATCCCGCAGAGGCGACCTTTCCTTCTGAGTCCATGCCTGTGATCTGGGCACTGGGAGGCCCTGTCCCATGGACCCTGTGGTACTCCTTGGTCACTTACTGGCAGTCCGAAACCCCACGCTTCCTCTCCAGCCTCCCCGACTGGAGTTCCAGGACTCTGCCCTCCTCACTTTGGGGGTCCTCTAGTCCTGGTGGTGGCATTCCTTTAGGGAAGGAGCCCACGGTGCTCTTGTTCTGAGACCAAAGTCAGCATTCAGGGCGCGGGAGGGCCACGGCGCCTCCCAGCTTCCTGCATCACCCCTGTGCCAGCGTGGCCGCTGACCTGTGTGTCCCAAGTCAGGCGCAGGCGCCGTGTTGGGGGCCACAGCCACAGGCACACACACAGATGGGCCTTCCCGCGGCTGCTGGTGGGACGTGTGGGGGATGGGCTCCTTCCGAGGACCCTGTGCTCTTCAGCTCAGGGACCACGGGGTGCAGTCTCCAGCTGCGGCGGCCTCCTGCTGAGGGTGACTGACTGTCCAGTTGGCCTGGGACAAAGGGGTTTCCTGGGACACGGGGCCTTCAGTGGGGAAAAAGTCTCAGGGAAACTGGGACGAGGTGGTTCCGCTGTCTCCCTTCTACTTCCGAAACTGTGCTGAGGCCAGGACCTCTGGGGAGTGCCGGGCGCAGCCTGCCTCCCTTCTGGGGCGACACCCCGACACCCAGGCACAGGGCTGGACCCTGCGGTGGGACACCACTGGGGAAGGGAGAGGCCCGGGGTTGGCTCCCCTCTGTCACTTCCTCACCGAGCAAGTTTGGGTGACTTACTTTCAGTTTCTGAGCCTCGGTTTCCTTATCTGGGATGAAGGATGGCAACACCTATCTCAGAGGCTGCAGGACCCACACGAGGCCGTGTTCACAGGTCGGGCACAGCCTGGTGCTGGTGACACCAGGCAGGAGACGGTCACTCTCCCCGGCTGCCCCACCCCTTCTCCATGGCCCTGCAGTGAGAGGGGCGAGGCCGATGGTGAGCACAACTAGTTCACTCGGCATCGACGTGACACACTCAAAACCAACAGGACGTGCAGCTCTCGTTTGCTCTCTTCTTCCTTGGGATTAAACAAGGGTTTCTCTGTCTGTAGCATCCCTTGGATGAGGGGAAGGGACCTTTTCTATGATTTGTCCATCCATCCACCCATCCAACAAGAACACAGCACTCTGTATCCGGTGCTGTTCCAGGTGCCGGGATCGATTGTCAGCACAGATTTCTTGCCCTCACGAAGCTTACATCCTGGTAGGGGAGACACGTGATCAACATCTAGGTCGTAGAATGCAGAGCAGTAATGACTACTCGGAAGGGAAAACAAAGTGGGTTAAGAAGGTAGAGAGTGGGAGGGGCCGTGGGCAACATTCTACCGGGGTGGCTAGCGAAGGCCTCTCCGAGGGGTGACATCTGAGCTGAGGCCTGCAAGAATGCAGCCGGGATCTTGCGGCCTGCTGTCTCCCGGTCCCGGAGCTCCCAGCTCGGCCCAGCTGCCCCAGGGTGGAGTCAGCTGCCGGGGAGACAGTCAGGCCCTGGGCTGAGCTGCACAGTGGGTGGGACAGCAGCTGTGTCCATCAGCTGTCTTTCCAGGGCTCTGCCTGCTTTGCTGGTCTGAGCTTTGGGGATGAGGGAGGACCCCAGGCTAGAAAATTAGTATCGAGGGTCAGATTGCATATGAAAATAACATAAACAGGCTGCCTTGCTCCACTTGGGGACACTCGACATTTGGGGACAACTCACAGTGCGTTCGGTTTCCTATGCAGCTCTCTTTGGCATTGCCTTTGCCTTTAAGGAAAAAAAATTACAGCCCTGTTTGGATTGCACGGTAAATGATTTATGAACATTATTCTTCTCCCTTAGTTCTACCTGTAGGAGCTCCGGCCCTCGCAATCCTTTTCATGTTGATTAAGTGCATTTGAAAGTAAAAGGAGACAGTCTGAAATTGCTTCACAGTGCAGAGGAGCGGCTTCCCTGCACCCAGGAGGCATTCAGCATCTTCCCTCTGAAAGAGCTGCTTTGCAGCGGGCCAGGCGGCGCTCCAGTCCAGAAACGGGTCTCCAGCCTCGTGCGTGCCGGAGGGGGCAGGCGGACGGTGTTCTTTCTGGAGCTGGTAGTCATGGATTAGAGATCTCGGATCTGGGGCCCGGGATCCTCCAGAAGCTGTCCTTCCAACCAGGCCTGATGGCCCCTGGCTGGGCACTGGCCGGTCGGCCCCTGTCAGGAGGATGCGGCCTGTCGGAGCTCCGTGTTGTCAGGGAACCCCACTGCATGGGGTGGGATCAGGAACATCACAGTCGAATGGAAGGTGTGTCTGGTAAGGAGACACGACACATGGAGCCCCCCAGCAAGCTGAAGGTCCTCTTGGCTTGTTCTACAGGCAGGCCTCGCAGCCTGCCCTGGTTCCTCCCCCACCCCCGTTTGTTGCTGTGGATGGGGACCTTGGGCACGTACTCTGTAGGTAGGTGCATAATTAAGGGTCTAGCCTCAGAACTCACTTTGACCGGCCCGAGTTAAACTGAAAGTAGACATAAGTAGATTCTGTTTCTACTACATGGTCAGTGTCTTACACCCCAGTCTGGCCCAGGGCTCCTTCCCACAGGTGTTCATGGCACAGATGAACTGCGACAGTTTTCCCTGACCCCTTGGCCTGCCGCAGAAATTGTGCAAAGTTCTCCTTTCTTCCCCGGCCCCCTTGCCTCACAGATGTCCCTCTGAGCTGCAGTCAGCGTCTGGTCTTCCCAGTGCAGGCTCTGAGGGCGCGTTTAGAATCCCCCGTCTTCCAAAAGGCGGCCCTTGGTGTAGGAGCCCCAAGTCTCCTCCCATCGTCGCTCCCCGGGCCCTCCCGGGGCGGATTTCTTCCGTCACGTCTGCACTAGACACTGACCAGAAATGGCCACGTTTCACCTTTGCTGCTTACTACTGAGTGCCTTTGCCAAAGTCCCTTCACGTCTCCGACTCTTAAGATGATTTTTAAATGGGAGTAAGACTGTTTGGGGAACAAACGAGACTCCGGTTTTGGAACACGCTTTGTAATCGTGTTCATTGTCTCCTCACGACGAAACAACACTTAACGAAGGTAGACATTTAAAGTTCCAGCATTGGCTGCACACAGGGTGGGCAAGGGGGAGAGGTGGGCCCCCGGGAGAAGGCCCCACCCACCTGTGTGGGCACCAGAGGAGGAGTCCTGAGTGTGCCGACCCGGCCTCAGTCCCCTGTCTGTCCCTCACGCCAGCCTCGAGGGGTTTAGCCCCATCTGAGCAGAGGGTGGGAGTGAGGCCCATGGGGGTAAGTAAGCTGCCTCCAATCACAAAGTCAGCAAGCTGTGGGGCTGAGGGTCAAACCCAGTTCTGCCGTCCCTGCCGGTGACATTCTGTGTCAGGAACCACCTCCTGGGGCTCCGTAAGGACAGCTGGGCCTCCCTTATTTGTCGACTCCCTGCCACCTCTGATCCTATCCCCTCTTAAGCCGTCTGTAATTCTCGCTTCAGCAATTTATCTGTTGGAGCTAAGTGTTCGCTCCTCTGGTTCTCCTTGTCCCGCGCCACCCCACTCCTTCTCTCTCCCTCTCCCTTTGCTGCACACCCCGGGGCGGGAGGCGCTCCCGAAGCACAGATCACTGTGGTTAGCCCCTCTCTTCCATGCTCAGCGAGAGCCGAGTGAATCTCTAAATCCTGTACCTGCGAGGGCAGCTGATCCTGAAGGGGCTGTCCACCTGAGACACATTTTGTCCCCTCTAAGTTTGGCCTAGGCCAGCCCTGCCTCTGCAAGTTGAGCCCGGCCCTGGGGACAGCCGCGGAAATCGGCACTGCTGTCTAGGCCCCCAGTGAGCTGCCCACGGGGCCTCTGTCCGAGGGACGCCAGGTGCAAGGAGGAGCCCTCACCCCCTTGCTGCCACTCAGAGATGTGTGCACGCAGCGCCCTCTCCCCAAACCTCTCTCCATCTCTCTCCCCAACTCCCCTCCCCACCTTGACTTGGAGGAGGGGAAGCTTCTGTCCCCTTTGAGAGCCCCCTCTCTCTCCAGAGCATCTCAAAGGGCCTTTTGAGTTGGGAGGGTGGGGGAGCCCATGGGCCTGGGGGGGGTGAAGGCATGACCCCCAGCGAGGGCACGAAGGGGGCGTGGCCGCGTATCTGGTGGCTTCTGAACGCCAGCTCCAACAAGGCGAAATCTGGGGTGGGGGAGCCTCGGAGATGGAAATAAAATCTCCACGAAAACAAACTTCGGCTGGAAGTTTTCCCTCTTGTTCTGGCAGCGCTGCTCAGCCCTGGGAGGGGAGGCTGTGTCTTCCGGAGCAGTCGGGAGGCTCTCAGACTGTCCAAATATCAGCTTGCTCGTGAGGGGCTGTTTTCCTCCCACCAGGAAGACGGGGCTCTGGGCGTCTGCGCAGGAGTCATTGGCTTTCTAATCAAGGCTCGCACGAGGAGCAGGAAGGCTGGGGGCAAGAGCTCTGGACCGTGAGCAGGATGTTGGCAGGCACGGCGCTCTGCACGGCATGGTTCCGTGACTCGGGCGGACCCTGCCGTCCACCCTCCGGGCCTTGCTTTTAAAAATGCACAGAACTTGCCCCGGGTCTTTCAGCTCAGAAAGCAGGGCCCGAGCCAGCCTGTGAGCTGCACTTTTCCACGACTCTGTAATTCAGGAAAACCAGAGGGCAGAGGTGAGGGGTGCTGGGAGAGGCCAAGGGGGGCTGCACGGCTGTCGGTCTTCCTCCCTAGGCCTAGGCGGCCACATGGCGCGCTCGGTCGTTGCAGGCTGCGCCTGGATTTCCAAACGAGCTGGGAGATGGTTAATGAAGGGCCTTTCCGATCAGTCGCTGCAACTAGACTACAGTGTCACCTGTCTCCCGATTGATCTGGGGACCCGAGGCCCGCATACGTTTTGGAGAATGGCGAGAATGAGGCTTTCCCCAGCTGCTGAACGGGTTTTATGTTAAGTAAGATCGAGGATACATTTTTTGTCCCCCGGGAAAGGGCGTCCAGGGGAAGGGTAAGAATCTGTTGAGTCCAGACCCCATGGTGTCGTCTACTGCCCTGTTCAGGGAGAAACCCAGGGTGGCGTTGCTGTGTGGCCGCACCCAGAGGACCGGGCAGTGGACACACAGTCCACCATGCACAGGCACACCCACACACAGTCCGCCACGCACAGGCACACCCACACACAGTCCGCCACACACAGGCACGCACAGGCACACCCACACACAGCCCACCACACACAGCCACGCCCATGCACAGCCCGCCACGCCCAGGCACGCCCACTCACAGTCCGGCACGCACAGGCACGCACAGGCACACCCACGCACAGTCCGCCACGCACAGTCCGCCACGCACAGGCACACCCATGCACAGCCTGCCACGCACAGGTACACCCACGCACAGTCCGCCACACACAGGCACGCACAGGCACACCCACGCACAATCTGCCACGCACACGCACACCCATGCACAGTCAGCCACGCATAGGCACGCACAGGCACGCCCACGCACAGTCTGCCATGCACAGGCACACCCATGCACAGTCAGCCACACACAGGCACGCACAGGCACGCCCACGCACAGTCAGCCACACACAGGCACGCACAGGCACGCCCACACACAGTCCGCCACACACAGGCACGCCGGCGACATGAGAGCGGTCTTTTCTGAGAGTTTCTCTCCGCTCTCCCATCCCCCCCTTCTCTCACTCCTGGATCTCCCTCTTTCCTCTCCCCTCCCTGGTCACCGCCTCCCACTTTACCAGCAGGAGCACAAATCCTGGACTTGTGGGTTGGAGGTAAGAGGAAACAGCAGAAAGATCTCCGGTGTGAGAGCCAGACAGGGCTGGGCTGAGATGCCGACTCCCCGTGTGACCGGGTTCGTGACGCGGGCACGGCGGGCGCGCCGTTTAACTTCTCTAAGCCTCGCTGCCCTTCTCCGCGGAGCTGGACGGTAACGCAACCTGCAGAGTTGCTCTGACGCACGTTCGTGGGGACAGGTGCGCACATGTGGCCCGCGGGCGGGGCTCAGTGGATGTGGGCGGTCTCCTCTCCCTGGTTGCGCCCATAGATATATGTCTGTTGTTCGGTCCCCACATTGGTGTCTGAGGAGCGTTTGGGGCCTGCTGGACACAGACTTGCTCGCTTGTCTCGGGGCTGGCTTCAGCCCTCGGGGGGAAATAGCACGCCACACTGTCTGTGAGACATTACACTCATGCATCCCCACAGCAGCCTGCTCATCCCTTTTGGCCAAATAAGGCAGCTGAGGCCCAGAGGACTGAAGAAGCTTCTCTGAGTCCACACAGCTGGCAAGGTGGCCAGGAAGCCAGCTCCGGACCCCGACTCTCTCTCTGTGGAAGTAGGTGATTGGCTCAGTGTTGGGGACACTGGCCTGAGGCACATGGCCCCAATCAGTCTGGTGATTTAATAGCTCACCTGCTTCTCAGGGTGGCCCATTAGGATGCGCCTTTTTTCTGGCTTCTCTGGAAAGCGACGTTGGACTTAGGTAGGGGGCATTGGTTCCGAGGACTGGGCCGGGGGAGGTCTGCCGGGGCGTCTGCGGGGGCACGTGATACGAGACCGGGAGCTCCATTCCGGTTTGCAAGCACAGGTTGAATGCCTCTCCTGTGCTCAGCCCTGACCCAGGTACCGGGGACGCAGACATGGGGGAGGCATGGTCCCTGCCTTCTCGGGGCCCACAGAAGTGAGCGGGGCGGGGCCTCAGGCGTGTAAAAAGATGTGGCGATGGTCAGGCTGGAGCAACCATAGAGGAAGGTGCGGGATGCTGCCTGGTGGTGCCGGGTGGGGACTGGGGCCCGGTCTGAAATTAGCTTGGAGGAGGTGACGGTGGAGCAAACTGCTGGAAACTGGGGTGGAGGGAAAGGGCCCCCGGGGGCGGAGGGGGACAGGGTGAGCCACGGTGTAGAGGTGTGAAGCAGCAAGGCTAGAAGGGGGAGTGTACAGGGACGGGCTGAGGGCTGAGACCCTTGGGCTGTTTATTGTGGGTGATGGGGAGCCGTGACCAGTATCGACACAGGGGAGGGTCACTGTCAGGCTTATATTCTAGAACGCTGTCCTCAGCGGCAGTGGGGATCCATCGGAAGGGATCAGACTTTTGCCAGGAGAACATTCTAGGCATGTATCAGCCAGACTGCCTTTGGCTGGTAGTGCAGCACACCCAACCCCAAGTGTCTTAAACAGGAAGGAAGTTGTTTCCTTGGACGTTACAAAGTTCAGAACCAGGACCGCTCTAGGGCTGGACGAATTCGGTGGCCCAATGACATCAACAAGCACCCAGGTTCTTTCTCTGTCATCACCTGGATGTCAGCTCTGCTGGCAGACGGGCTCTCCTCTGGGTCCTGCAGTGCTGGCCGCAGTTCCAGGCGTTGTCCCAGAGTCCAGGCTGGCCCTTCAAAGCAGTGCAGTGCGTCAGCCGTAAAACCGTGGGAATGCCGGAGGCAGTGACAAATGGCCTGCTGGAATTCCAATAAAAATTTTAAAAAGCACCTGCAACACATACTTGAAGTAAAGTCAAGAGACAAATGAGAAACTGGAAAAAAAATTGCAACTCATGGCACAGAGCTGCAATATACAAAGAGTTTCTAAAAATCAACAACAAAATGCAACCCAATAGAAAAAAATGGGCAGAGAGTTCAGCCAGACTATTCACGGAAAAGAAAACACAAACAACTCTTAATATGTGAACGGCCGTTCGGTCTTACACACAGTAAGAGAAATGCAGATGAAAACTCCCAATGGGCAGCATCACAGACTTTATCATCACATTGTATTTCCAGGCAGCAATTCGGCAATATTCATCAAAGTTATAAATGATTTGCCTTTTGACTTAGCAATTGCATAGTGGGGAATTGATCTTAAGATAAACTTGCAAGATGTGTGAAATGGTATGTGTTAAGTTTATTATTTGCAACACGATTTGTAATAGCAAACAACTGGAGAGAAACCAGATGTGCCGACAATGGAGTACCACACTTTTGAAGAGAGGAATGGGGAAGCTTTCTTTGCTCCGAGATGGGAAGCTCTCCGGAAATACGTTAGCTGGAAAAAGAAAAAAATCCACCCAGGCTCAGAACGTGTGCCTAGAAAATGGAAAACAAGAATGTACATTTGTGTTTACTTGGACAAATGGGAGACAGGAGTGAGAAGGAGATATTTCAGTGTACACTTTTTGATTTTTGAACCATGTTACATATTTTTAAAAATAAGACCAAACCAGAAACAATGTGCAAGTCCCATAAAACATCTGGGAAGAGGTGCTGATTTCCAGCCCTGGGCTCTGAAGTATGGAGATGACAAGGGATAGATTTGAGAAATGATCTTGAGGTGAATGGCCTTTGTCGGGTGTGGAAGGAAGTGAGGGCCAGGGCAGAGGCAGAACCGAAGGTGGTTCGAAGGCACGGGAAACGGGGTGACGGGGAAGGGGGCGCCTTTCTGAGGGAACGCTGGAGGGACGTCCGCTGGGGAAGCGAGGAGTCCTGGAGGTTCATTTCTCCCCGTGAGGCCGGTCTCTGCAGTTCTGCAGTCACTCAGTTCCTGGGAGCCGACCTGGCCCTCTTTCTTCAGCCGTGCACACACTTCTACTCTGTCGGTGACATTCCCTCCCACCAGACAGTCAGCACAGCCCCTTGGGTGTGAATCCCAAGGCAGAAGTGCATGCGTCTGCCGGCGGCCTGGGCAGCAGCCTGAGCATGGGATCTCCCAGGGAGCAGAGCAGCCAGGTGCCTGGAGCCCCAGGGACAGGGAGGGGGCCCAGTAAGCGGGCAGGACAGCAGAAACCTCACCGTGCCCCCTGGGGAGTGTGTCCCAGAGAAAGGGCAGGTCTTTGTGTTCCACTTCTCACCTCCGCTCTGGTCTCTCTGGCTCACCACCGGCTACTGGCAAGGACCTGGGGGCCATGAGTCCGGTGTGTGTCTTCTCTCAGGACTGATGTGGCCCTGGGGCATGGCACCGAGGGCTGTGGGAGAGGGGGACAGGAAGGGGACCCAGAGGAGAGGACCTCTCGGCAAGATGAATGTGCGTTATGTGACATTTGTGTGAGAAGTGTGGTGGATGGGATGTGTTTGGGGTGCATCCGCCCTGCCCCGGTCCCTGCCCCAGGCCCTGCTCCGGCCCCTGTGCAGAGGTGGGGCGGGAAGGCAGTGCACTCGCAGCTCACGGCAGCTGTGCAGGTCGGCGTTGGAGGCGTTACCAGGTGGTGTGTGCGGTGTGGCCGCACTCTCAGATTCAGTTGTAGCTGGAAAGGATGCGAAGGCAATTAATAAATCATTTAGTGCCCTGAGTTTAAGTAACTTATTATTATGGGCTGCATATCTTTATTACGCTTTACTGAGCAACATTGGCAAATTTCCTTCAAATGTCACACAATCCATATGCCATTTGTTTCAGAAGATTTTTTAATGCGTATACAAATTATTAACCTGAATTCTTTAGGACAGATCGCCAGAGTCCCAACCTCTCCCCAACCATCCCTTATGAGTCTCTCAAAGACCTCGTGTCCCCCAACGATGGCAGTGCCAGTCCTGCTGTCCCAGGGCCCGGGGGGAGGATGGGGAGCCACTGGCTGTCTCCTTGGCTGAGGCCACTGGGCAGTGACCTAAGGGGTTGTGAAGAAAATGCACGTGTTTTTGGATGACTGGCCGGAGGCTGGAGAGAGACAACTGACCCAAGTCCTTCCTCCTGAGGATTTGGTAACAATAAACCAGGCTGGTCGGTGGGCAGGTCCGTACACAAACCTGGATGCTGTTGACCAGGGCGCCAGGAGCCCCTCAGACGCTGGCGGCCCTAAACTGCTCGTTTCATCGCTTGGAGGCCGCGTCCGCAGGGGGCTCCCCCCACCCCCCACCATCTCTAGGGTGAGCCCGAGAATCTTTTCCACCTCCCTCCGGGCTTGATGCAGTCCTTTGTTTGTCTTGGGGGGCCGTGTAACGTTTTGGTAGGATGACATTTCAGTTGATGCCTGATTTATGACAGCCCCTCCCCAGCAAAGATTCTCTCGTGGGTAGCTAGGGACTGGGTCAAAGGTCAACCTGGCTGGTTGCCCCTCCCCCTTCACATGCCTTTTCTAACATCTGTACCACACGCTCCTATTGAGCACCTAATGTGAATAGATGCTCCTGTGTGTGTGTGCATGCATGCATGTATTGCATGCACGTGCACGCACACACGTGCTTGTATATGTGCACACGTGCATGCATGTGTGTGTGTGTTGCATCAGAAGATGTCCCTACTTGCTTTATGCATTGCTGCACTGCCCCAGCATCTGTGAGAGTTGGTGCCTAATGAGTGAATGACCGAGCCAACCAGGAAGGGAACACAAGCAGCTTCTGAATGAGCTCAGGACCACCTGCAGGACGAACCCAGCAGCCTGGAAGCATCCAGAAGGAGACTCCCTTGGAACTTTCAGGACAGCTAAAGACCGCTTACTTCTTAAAGTGCCCCATGGATGCCTGAGCAGTGGACACACTCCCTGTCTTCCTAAGTGACTAATTCGCAACCTTAAGTGATATTTTCACCTTGGCCTGCCGTCGGTGACCTCCGCGTGCCTCCTGGGGAAGCCCCAGCCCCCTCCTCTCTTGTTGCTCCTGATCAGCTGAGGCCCGAGACGCCAGACACTGTGGCTGTCAGACGCGCGGGTGAAGTCAGAGGAAAGAAGCTGTATGTCCGAGCCTTGGGGTTTCCCTTATGAGGGGTTCACAGGCATTAGGGCAAAGATTCTGTGACTTGTACTTTGACAGCTTGGAGATAGTGAAAATTTTTTTTTCACTATTTGTTTATACTAGGTTGGATGTATGGGGTCACTGCCTAGCGAAATCATAGGCTGGTAAAGAAGATGTTTTTGTCGCAAAACCTGTGGCCTATCTCCTGGAAGGCTGGGGGTGAAGTGGTGAGCTCAGTTACGGCATTCTATCTACCAGTTTCCATTCAAGAGCACCTTCCGAGGGAAAGTGTCTGATCGAGTCATTTTAAGCCAAAAGGAGGCAATTTCAGCATGAGAAGGGCCCCTCGGAGAGGGGATTCTGCACCACCGTCTTGAGGAAGCGCCTGAGGCAGCCCTGACTTACCCGCTCTTCCCTCCCCTCAGCCCTGGAGGGAGCTCACTCTTCCTGCCGTCAGAATCAGGGATGTGACAGGGCAGAGGGGCCTCCCTGTCCCCTCCTTGCACGGGGAGAAGCCCCTCTGCCAGCACTTTGGCTGGCAGGTGCCAGGTGGAGACAGTCAGCTGCTCAGGAGAGAGATTGTTCTGGGTGGTTACTGCTAGCAAGGGATCCCGTTTTTATCTACCTGCCATCAGAGTAATCTGTCCTCTGCTGGAGGCACCTCGGAGGAGCGATGAGCAGGTGCGGCAGATGGCAGTGCAGCCGGGTGACTCTGGCTGGCGGGGGACGTGGCCAGCTCTGTTCTGGAGGCTGCGCACTTGCGCTGAACTCAGGAGACCTCCCCGCCCTCCCCCCGTTTACGGAGAAACGGGGCCTCCTCCAAGAGAGGCACGGTTTTCCTGCTCCGTTTGTTCTCAGATTGGTGTTACACCCTGGAGCCAAATTAGTGGCTCAGAACAATCGGAAACAAATGCTCTTTCAGCATCCCACTGTGATCAGGGATCCAGGTGGGGACACTAGTGGAGGTGGCCTTCTCCACTAAGCCATCCCTCCGCAGAGAGCCAGGGCCCCAGCCATTCAGCCCAGCCGGAGTCCTCCTGCTCAGCTGGTGCCCCACGCATCTGCCTCACCTCCGTTAAACAAGCTGGAGCCTGTTAAGTTATTCATGAAACAGTATTCAGGACCAGCCCCCGGAGGCACGTTGGGGAGGATGAGTGGGAAGTGCTATGCGGAGAGCCGGAGAGCCGTGCTCCATGAGGCCTGGAGCTGGCCTGCTGTGCGGGGGACGGTGGCGCTGGCCCTGCGGGGGTGGAATGCATGGGGGCTCCCTCTGAGGTCACCACGGTGGGCACCTTTCCCTGAGACGTGGGTGGCTGTTGGCTTGGTGTGGACGTCAGAGTGAACATTTCCAACACCTCCCTGCACTGGTCAGGGGACATGGCTGACCCCTGCCTCCGCCCTATCTGGATGTGTCTACCTGAAGCGGGGGTCCCTCCTCTGCTAGATCCCCACATACCTTCTAGATGACACTGAGCCCCTCCGTCCCCTGGCGTCTGTCTCTCCTATGTAGGCTGCTTGAGGGCAGGGAGCTGGATTCTCCAGCCCAGTAAAGGGCTGTATAAAATGTGTTACACTTGAAACACATCTGGTGAAGAACAAAAGCACCGCCGGCCCGGCTTCCACCCCTCTCAAGCCGTTTCTGCAGATGCGAAAGGAGGAGGTCGGAACGGATGACCTCTAAGGTTCCGTGCCTGGTTCCGACCCCCTAGCTCCCCCACTGCTGCTGGGCTGCCTCCTCCGGGTGGGCACTGCCCATCGTGGCTGAAGTCTCCTCCGCCCTGGTGACCCCCGGCTTGGTCATTACGCGGGGTTTCAGTCTGGATCTTGCGCTTTGATGGCCAGATACCATTCCCTGCCTGTGCTTTCCCCCTTGACTTTATCTTCCTTCTGTCACTTTTCAGAGTCAAACAGTTGAAAATTTCCCCCCAGGCAAGCCCCATGCAAAATGAGGACTGCTTGGCTCCAGGGATGCATCCATTGTGTGCTGGGCCACGCCTCCTAGGGAGGCTGCACTTTTCTGTGGCTCCCAGATCCCTCTCCGCAAGGCTGAATGAAGGGTCCCTTCCCCTCAGCCAGGGTGGCTGGCAGCCCCTCACGGCCTGGGCACTGCCACCTCGGTTCAGGAGAGCGGGTGGGGCCGCGTCGGCGCTCACCTCTGTGCCTGCTGTTTGCGTAACAGCAACCAAGAAATGGTTTTAACTTTTCAAAGTATGTCATCATTTCAGTTCACTTTAAAAATATGCCTATGTTGCAGTCAAGGCCGGATAAACATCTTGATTTATTTGAGGCCCAAATATTTATTGGTATCTAGTCCAAGATTTCTTGGCATCTCAAAACTTTCTAGCTGAACACGAGCTTAGTGAATCTCTTCTTCCCTGATTCTTCACCTCTCTGGGGATTTGGGCAGCCTTGAAATCTTAGGAAAATTTGTATATCGACAGAAAAATATATGCAGCAATACCGTTCTGGATAAAAATCTCAGGGGTTTGTGGGCCCCTAAAACCTTAAGATTCCTCTTGCTCTGGTTCAGCCACTCGGTTCAGTAGATGAGGAAGTTGAGGCCCAGAGAGTCAGGGTGACGCACGGCACGTCGGAGGGAGTCAGGACCCCCACAGCCCTTCCCAGCTCCCCAAGCTGCTCACGGCGCTTCAGCTTAGGGCCTCCTGGTCCCCTCCCTCCTAGATTCCTGCTCATCCGTTCATTGCTGTGGCTGCCTTCCTTGACCGTCTTTCATTTCAGACTAGAGAGGGGCCCAGCTCTATGCCAACAGCCCCTCATCTCCTACCAGTTACAGAAAATCGGTTTTGCATTTCTTTGCTACCCTAAGTTGGGTCTCGTTTGTCCAGCATCAACCCTCTGGAGCCACCGTGGCCCAGGTGGTCCGGGTTGCCTAGCCCCTGTCTTCCTGGTGATGCCCCCTCCGCCGTGTCCCCACCGTGGCCCAGAGAACGGGCCTCCCGCTCCCTCCGTCTGCTGGGGCCCCCACAGCCTCTCCTTGCTTCCTCCTGCTCCTTTCCCCGCTCTTAACATCCCAGGCCATTTTGTTTTTTTTTAAATAGAAATTGGAAGAAGTTAGTGGTGCAATACACACTCACACAGGGGTGGGGAAAAGCGAGTTTACAGTCGTTGTGAGTACTCGAAACAGCTTATTCTTGTATTATTATTTACTCATTATTGTGTTACTAATCTGTGTCACAACTGTAAACCTCCCTTTGCCCACCCCTGTGTGTGTGTATATATATTTATTTATACTTATAAATACATAAATATATATTTATATACATAGTTATATAAGTATGTAGTTATATATTATTTGAAGTGTATAATATATAGATATCATTTATTATATGGTATGACATATTTGTATATTATAAATATATTAATCTATTGATATATAAATTAAATTATATAAATATATAAATTATATGAATATATTAAGTAAACATTGTGGTAAAATACACATAAAGTTTACCCTCGTAGCCATTTTCCAATGTACAATTTGGTGGCATTGAGAACATTCACGGTGCTGCCGACCCCACCCTCATCTAAGAGGGTTTTCATCTGGGAGACTCCGTCTACTAAACCCTCACCCCCTCCCCTCCCCCAGCCCCGGCAACCCCCCTGCCGCTTCCCGTCTTCGTGCAGCCGGCCCCTCTCGCTGCCTCTGGGTGTGGGGTCAGGTGGCATTTGTCCTGTTGTGACTAGATTGTTTCATCTAGGACCATGTCCTCCAGGTTCATGCGTGTTGTACCACGTGTCAGAATCTGCTTCCTTTTTAAGGCTGATAATATTCCACTGTGCGTGCATGTCACCCGTGTGTTTATCCATTCGTCTTCGCTGGACACGGGGGGGTGGCTCCTGCTGATCTCTTCAAATCTCTGCTTTCAGCTGTTCCGAGTACCTGCTCAGAAGTGGAGGGGTGTTTTTACGGTGTCTTTATTATTCTCTGCTTTCGCTCAAGTCTATTTTTATTTCATTCTTAAAGTAACTTTTTTTTTTTTTTTTAGCAACTGCTGATCTTACTGGGTCTTTGGCACATGCCACAAAGGGCACTTTCTCAGAGAAAAAAGAGCGTTGGGGCCCCTTTTCTGTCCCCTCTCTCACAATATCCTCCTCCCTTTCAAGTCATCTCTGCCCCCGTCCCATGCTGTGCCTTTCTTCTCAGGGCTCATCCCTCTCGGCATGACAGGTAGCGTGTCTATGATGTGATGCACGCACATATGCCACCTGTGCACGTGGCCTGTTTTCTCCGCTGGAGTGTGAGCTCCGTAAAAGCAGGGACTGTTCTGTTTTCTTCGTGCGACACCTCTGAGGTCAGGCCCAGTGCCTGGTGCATATGCCTAAGACGTAATTATTAAGTTATTATTAACTGAATAATACATGGAATAAATGGATGGCTGAATGAATGAATGAATAAGCAAGGTGCCGTTCCTACCCGCAAGAAGCTTACAATCTGGTGGGGGGATAGCGCACTGTAATACAAGGCAAACTCGGGGGGCCCCGAGAGCGCCCACCAGGGTTGACCGGGAAGTGCGTGTGCGTGCCGGGCAAGGCACCCCTCAACACCGATGAAGAGTCCTGTGCTGCTGGGTGGCTGAAGTCCGTCAGTGCCCCCACAGCACCATGCTGCGATGGTTTTGCCACCAACATCCAGGCGAGGGCACCAAGATGCGGAGACACTAAGGAACTTGTCCAAGGCCGCACGGCGAGGGTGAAGGCAGCTCTCAATTCCAACCTCTTTTTCTTTCTCTTATTCATTTTTTAAGTTTCTTTTAAGAAATTACAAAGCGGCAGTGCTCACTGCACCCAGGAACAAGGCAAAGAAATGCCAAAAATGGTGAGCTTTCGTCCCTCCGTCCCCGCGCCCCCTCGGCACCCACGGGAACACTCCAGGCCGTCCCTTCCACCTTCTCTGTCTGACGCACACACACACAAAGGGCAGACTCATTCCAGAGTCTTCTCTGCTTCCGCCAAACGAAATCACACTGCATGTCACACTCTGCTCCGTACTTCTACGTTGAGCATGGTGGCCAGCTTGCGTGGCAAAGGTACAGATCCCATTTGTTCCTTTTCCAGGGTAGTTACGCCCCAAGCTCTCTGGCCATTCCCCAGTTGGTGCAACATCCAGGTGGTTTTGCACCTCTTCCCACTGTGGACGCTGCTCAGTTCCCCTTAGGCACGCCCACTTTCCTTTCCGTAGGGTGCATTCTCACCTCGGGGCTGCGTGGTCAGAGTGTGTGTGTATCCGTGATTGTCACGGATCCTGTCACACCACCCTCCCCAGACAGAGTAGCAGTCCAGCGCCATGCTTGTCCTCACCATGGTTTCTGGGCCCCAAACTGCCCCTCATTCTTTCCTTTTCACTTTTCTGCAGAGCCCGGCCCTTGGGCTTGTCCTGGCCTCTTTGGCCCTGGCCCGGGACTCTCCAGGGAGGCTGGAGAGTCACCCCCTTCTTCTCTCACTCTGTGGCCACATGTGGACCCTGGGCATTGCTCTGTCCTCTTCCTTGGCCAGTGAGGGCTGGCTGTCAGGGCACGTGGTTACAGTCATCACAGTCCTAACTCTGGCTGACCTGGGGCAGACCACCCAGCTTTTCTGTACATCGGCGTCTTCATTCATAAATGGGTCAGGTGACCTGTAAAGCCCTCCCTCTCCTGCGACCCTTCCTGGGTTTGAGACACCCCCAGAGCCGGCTCCTGGGCGGAGCCCTGGGGTCTGTCAGCTTTGGGGGAGGGCACTGTAGAGGACATAAGAGGCACTCGGCCCACCTCCCTAAGAAGGCCTCCCTGCCACCTTGACTGCTGGTTCTGCACGGAAAGAGGGTGTGAGGTGGGAACCTGGAGCCAGACCAAGCGAGTCAGACCTGGGGCAGAACCCGGCTCAGCCATATGACCCGGCTTTGCGGCCTGGGGCGGCTTGCCTCACCTCTCTGCACCCTGATTTCCAAATCTGTTAAATGGGCAAGATGAAATGGCCTCCCCGCACCAGAGCAGTGCTGCCTGGACAGCTTTCCACGGCGGAGGACGTGGTCTCTGAGCCTCCAGCGCAACCCCCACCGGCACGCGTGGCTGCTGAGGGCTTGAAATGTGGCCAGTGAGGGCGAAGACTGCATTTTAGGTTTCACTTAATTTTAATTAACAAGGAATTGAATTTATAATGCCACATGTGGCTGGTGGCTACCTCATCGGACGGAGCAGCTGTCAAGAATGAAAATGGAACACATCCCTGCAACACACAGAATGTGCTTAGCTGTCCCCGTGTCTGGCACAAAATAAGCACTCAGTAAATGCTTGCTGTCACTGAGTATGATGTGACTTGCTTTCCAGCCCGCTGCCCCAGTGGCTCTCCACGACCCCTCCCACGGGCTGTCCCAGAGTCACCTGGGGGAAGGCGGGAGCGGGGAGGTGTTGCTGCAGTGTGCGTGTCAGTAATGAGTCTTGCACTAAATGTTTCTGGTCTGCTACTTTCCCTGGAGGGTCATGTGAGCCGGAGTGGTATGTGGCCTGCTTTGCAAGTGATTAACATGGTGTAAGCAATCTGCATAGAGAGAAAAACCCTCCGCTGGTATTCCATTATTCTATTAGAGTTTCAGAGCTGGGATTAAGTGGACATGATTTCTTCCTATGGGCCATTAATTTTGTTTTATTGCTGGTCTGATGGCCATTACCCTTTTTTGCCAATGCATTCCCCCATTAGGTTTGTACAATTAACAAAATATGTGCTGTTAGGGCTTTGATAGGAATAGTGGGATGGAAATAAAGGGAGGGGTGCAGCACCACTGAGTTGGGGGTAGAAAGAGACTGGACACTGGGGGTGGAGCCTCAGGAAGAAAGGGGGTGGGGCCTCTTCAGCACCTGCCTTGGAGCCCTTGGCCTTCCTGGAGACTAGCCCTGTGGCCTTGGGCGGCTCTCTCGGGTTCTGGAGTGGCGGACTTGCCCAGGGGAGAGGGAATGTTCTTCTCCTTCCCACGGGGTGGGCCTGCTGGTGGTGCTGGCTGGTCTTTCTCTGGACTTGCTCCTTCAGCCTGCCGCTGGGAACAGAATGAGCCACTCTGACTGACCTGCCCATGTAGTCACCTTGAACCTGAGACTCCTCAGCAGGCAGCTTGCCTCAGCCTCCAGGAGCCT
Source organism: Micronycteris hirsuta (assembly GCA_004026765.1). Lineage (NCBI taxonomy): Eukaryota > Metazoa > Chordata > Mammalia > Chiroptera > Phyllostomidae > Micronycteris > Micronycteris hirsuta. The sequence goes on along the minus strand of PVJI01005070.1, from coordinate 19,292 downwards.
GGGCCTGTGACGAGAGAGACTTCCGGGTGAAGACACCTGGTTTCTCTCTCTGGGTCAAACAGGAGGACCTGCGTCTGATGAAAGAGGGGCAGCTGGTACTCAGTATCAGTGGGTGCCACAGGGAAATGCAGGACTGGCCTCACTAGGTCATCCAGGCCCTTAGGAAAAGTTAGAATTCTGGATTTTCAAATGTGAGCTTTCCCACTTTTTAGATGTTGGCAGAATTTACAAAAACCCCGACCAATGGGAGAGTTAGCCTAGGGGCTACCGGCTGACCGCCTCTGCCAGGCAATGAGGGATCATCGAGGGGTCCTGAGGACGAGTGGACAGGATCAAGTGTGTGTTTCAGAAAGAGCCAGGGTGGGGGGAGGTGGTGAAGACCAATCAGAGCCCAGGAGGAGAAAGAAAGCGTGAGGCAGCTCAGTGACCTGGGTGGGAAAAAGAACAGGGACCTTCTGGTGTAGAATAAGCAAAGCCCAGTGTGCTCACACCTCAGAGGATGCCCACAGCCAGGCCGGTGCCCTGTGAGCAGAGCCTCCGCCCTCCGTGGGGGCCCTGCCACCCTGGGAGCCCTCACGTCTCTGTGCACAGGCGTCTCCCGCTTCTCACTCCCGTCTGCTGTCAGCAGGCCACGAGTGTCTCCAGTTCCTTCTCCCATGCAGAAAAATTATTAGCATTAGCCCACCAGGGCCAACATCCGTGCGGGGTCTTCCGTGCACACCTGTACTTACAGGTACAGCCCCGAGGTTAGAGTCCTGGGCCTGGGCGGGGCCTGGAGATTGTGACTGAGGGTCTTTTCCTGGTGTCTCTGCAACTGGGTGCCCGGCGCCGCCTATGGCCCAGGGGACCGAGGACGGGTGTGGGATTAGCATCGGTTCTTACCAGGCTCCAAGGAAGCCTGTGCAGTGCTGGGTAGGTTACTGCCCCAGAGCCAAGTGTTAGGTGCCAGGTAGTGAGTTAATGACTGAGTCAGGCACAGGCCCGTGTCTGCAATGCCTGGGTCTGCTGCTTTCTGCCTTAGACCCACGGCTCACCTCTCTCCAGCCTTCCAGCTCACCTGGATGAGCCAGCCTCGTGGGCCCTCCCTCCACTGTCCCTCAGCACATGCTGCCCCCTGTGGAAGTTTCCTTCTGTCCCTCTCCCCACCTCTTTCCCGAACAAATACGAGCACTCAACGATTCCCTCCACATTTACCATTTCACAAACTTCCTCATCTTCATAACGTGAGTGGTCAAACTCATTTATGGTTCCCTTTTATTTTCATGGTGAATAAAACAAGCCTTGGCCTAAATTCTGGCTGTATGGTTGCGTGGGTGCCGGTCTGAAGGCCTTCCTCACGATCGCGGGCCTGCCAGGACCAGAAACTGCTGGCTTCGGAACGGCCGAAAATAGCCTGCACACACATGCTTCCCCAGCAGGGTCCGTGGGTCGGCGCCAGTCAGGGAAGACTTTCTACTGGCTCGTGGTCACACGTGCAAAGCAAGGAAAACGTGGTGAGGTTGCGCGTGCACGTGTGTACATGCGTGTGCATGGATGCACGGGTACGTGTGCACGGGAGAGAAGCAGACACGGATCCTGAATGCTTTTCATGGAGTGCTGTTCAACTCAGTGGTTCTCTTTCCTCTCCTCCCCTTTGGGGGTTGAATTACTTAATGAAATGATGGTGAAAGAGAACACAGTATTTTATCAATGTATATGTTTGTCCACTCTCTCCGTCTGCGAGTGTTTTTCAACATCGGACTGATGGGTGGATGACGTCTGGAGATGGTGCCCTGCAGCAGCGTCTCAGCCAGCGCAGGATTCTCCTTCCAGCGTGTGTGGGGGGTGGGGGTGGGCGGCGGGGGCGGGGCTCGCTATCTTCAGAGGAAGCCTAACTCAGTTTTGGCTGGGTCTCATTGCTAGAAAATTCTTTCTTATATGGAGCTGAAGATTGGCTTCCTCTAACATCTATTGGCTAGTCCTAACTGAACAGTCCAGAGTAAAGCAGTTTCTCTTTCATAGTTTCTTCAAACATTTGGGGGACCCCCAGGTGGCCGAAGGGTCGCTGCCTTAGCGAGGATTTCTAGGACCAGCGAACCACCCTAGTGAGGGACAAAGGAAGGCACAACTCTGGTTCCTTCTTTCATGCCTTCCATGGCGCAGCCTCCTGGTGATGGAAATAGCGACAACGGTAGCTAACGTTCCTTAAGCGCTTGTTTTGTGCGAGGTGCCGGGAGCCCTTGACCGTGCATGAAAGCTTCAGTCCCCACAGCTGCCTCTGAGGCTGAGCCCCACCGCACAGAGGAAAAAGTGGGGCGCAGAGAGGCTAAGTAACTTACCCACGGTCATCCTGCCAGTCAGGCTGAGCCATGCCGTCCAGCCCCAGAGCTCACGCTTGTGTCTGCGGGACTTCTAACCAGTGCTCCAACCACTGGACATCCTTGCTCGCTGCTGTCTTCTGCTCGTCGCTGTAAAGCTAGTAAAATGGGATGCCAGGACTGCACGACAACCAAGTCACCCCGTTCTGTGTTTTTGCAGTTGATTTCCGAATGTGAGAGTAGGGTTGGTGTGTATATTCTTGTTAAATTTTTTTCTACACTTCTGTAAAAACCAGAAATGGATTTTCACATGGATGTAAAGTGACTGGATGGTTTAGAGTGATGGGATGGGAGGCAATTCTACTTTATTTTCCCACAAATTATTTTATTTATGGCTGCCGTGATATTGTTGTGCAAGAAGCAAAAGCCGATGGAGGGAAAATGGACTTTTTAGCGTTGGCCCACCCTTTCAGCCTGTTAAAAGCTTTAGAACCCTCTGGAATCCATCTTTCCAGCAGAGCCACCACCCTTCCCAGCTTTGTGGTGCGTGCAAACAGCAAGTCTGCCGTATCTTCTTCAGAGACACTCCTGTTTCCACAGGCAGTCCCAGAGGCCGGGACAAAGGCCGCCCTGCTCAGTTCAGTCTGGGGACTTCGTGGACTGGGTTCCCGTGTGCCCAGCGGCACTGTGCCAGCACCTTGGGAGGATGTAAGCTGGAGCCCGTTGCCAGCTGGGGGCTGGTTCTGAGATGCTAGTTGTGGATTCTGGCAGGAATAAACAGAATCCATCATTAAACATTTCCACCAACTTTTTCTGAGGACCTGACGCATGCCGGGTACTCTGCTAGCTCTACAGCCATGTAAGATGCGGTCCTTGTCCTCAAAGACTTGCCGTCCAGTGATCTGGTCTGGTCTCTGAGGTCACGCAGAGGGTACCAGACAGCCCCAGAGCAAGTGCCTCATCCTGGTGGACATGACCATGAACAAGAAGGAGATTTGCTTTCCATGGGCACATCACACTGCGGTCTGTGCCTGAATCTTCTACCCTAAATCCCACTTCTCCCAAGAAGCCTCTCTGTCTTAATTAGAAGGACAATACGAAAGGTGAGGGGGGGGGACTTCTCTTCTTCATGTCATTTCCTTGAAAAACCTTCGGTGGTGACTTTGGATGGTGACAGTTACTAGATTTGTAGTGATCACTTGATAAGGCATGTAGGTGTCGAATCTCTGTGCTGCACACCTGAAACTAATATAGTATTCTATATCAACTATAGTTGAAAACCAAACACTTCCACGGCTCCACAAGGTCACAGCCCAGCCCGGCCTCCCTGTCTGACCCTCGCAGCCCCGGAGGCTCTGGCCCGTCCGGCGTGATAGCGTCAGTCCCTGCCCTGGTCTCCCTCAGGCTGACGGGCGTCTGCGTTGTCCCAGAGTTCTGTGCACTTTCTCTCCTCCTTCCTGGGACGGCTCCCCACTCCCTCCCTTCCCTCAGCCACATCTCACCCACCCAGCCCTCCAAGGCCCCAGCCAGGCTTTACCACCCCCTAAAAACCGCCTGGAGTGCTCGGCCCTCGCTTCTCTGTGGAGGGACAATTATAGTCTCAGTTCAGCACGACTTCATGTATAGTCTTGTCTTATCTGATGCTGTTTCGTGTGGTTGATCTTATTCCCCCGGTGACGTGGGAGCACTTTTATCACAGGACCTGGGGACTTCATTCCTGCGGCCTCTCCTGAGTGTAAATCAGGGCGCGGACACCCGACGATACCACGTGCTGTGTCCTCCTCACCCTCGTCCTTGCTTTTACCACTTTATCCCAGCAAGGTGAAAGACAGTCACCGGTCGACCTTCCCAGCCTTGTCCGATTATTCCCCACGCACGTCCTTTTCCCTCCAGCCCAGCTAGACCCTTCAGCGGGGCTTGAAAGTTCTCTCCCACATCACCTTTCCATGTTCTTGCCGTAAACAACAGCGTTCGTTTTGTTGTTCGCTTGCTTGTTTTTTGCAGCCTTCCCCACATACAATACCACTTTCATGGGGCTGCTCAGCTCTGTCCCCTGCCGGCGGTCCTCCCAGACAGGAGGCATGGGTAGCTAGTTGTTGCCTCGGCCAGCTCTGGGCTCCCACAGCAGTGAGCCCTGAATCTTTCTCAGGGATTTCTATGGTGGAGGGGACGGAACTCAAAGAAATTGAGGCAACAAGCAGGTAAGAGAGAGGGAGTGAGCCGGTCTCTTTGTCCCGGTTAGCCGCCTCCCAATGACGGCGGTGCACCAGGAGTCCCTCGCTCGGGAGACTTCACACTCAGCGCTGTGGGCGTGGGCCCGCCGGGCCAGGCCCTGCTCCTGACTTTCCTGTCGTCCACACCTGGCCCTCACTCCCAGCAGGGTCATACATGGTCTATAAAAACGTTTCTTTTGTCGGCAGGTGAAGTCTGGAGCAGGACACCGAGGCCGTCTGTCCTCCATGCCGCTCAGCAGAAGAGGGACTGTGAACTGTGAGTAGATCCCATCGGCGTTCTCCACGGTGACTCACTGCGGGTGCGGGTTGAAGACCAGCCCCGAACCTGACCTTGAACACCAGGCACTGTGCGAGAGAAAACACTCAACAATGGGCTTGTCAGAATATAAACTACAGCGGATCTTTAATTAGATTAAGTCTGAATGTGACGCAGGCGCCCTGTCACAGGACATTCTATTCAATTACACTGTTGACTGTGCGCTGGGTGGCCTTGCTGGGTCCCGTGAGTCAGAGCGTCACAGAAGGACGCTCCTGAGTTGGCAAGGCTGACCGGGACTAAGCCTGGCGGGTCTGTGAGAGAGGGGCCTGGGCAAAGGTCCTTGTCCCTGCTTGTCCATCTGGCTATTTCTAGGGGTGCGGCAAAGAAGGACCAGGAAACACCACTGGTCCCTTCCCTTCCCTTACACGGTAGCGTCCCACCTTCACTTGCGCGGACGTTCATGTCAGTTCTCCCCTCGGCAAAGCGCCCCCACCTGTAGGACCCGGCCCCAGCCCGGGCTCCTCTGTGGGGCCTTCTTCGGTAACCCCAGCTAGAAGTGATTTCTCACCTTTCTGAAATTCTTAGCTGCATTCACAGGCCGAGCACCACCCAGCCCCGCCGGCCGGCCCCAGGCTGGGAGCTGCTGGGGGTAGTCTGGGATTCCCACAGCTGCTGTCCCCGGTGCTCCTGCCACCTGGGTGCCGCTCCGCAGGTGTGCGCCGGGAGGCTGGGCTGTCCCCGCTCCCCACCCTGCTTCTGGGGCTACTGGGGGCCGAGCTGCTGCTCTGACTTTGATAGTACATTGGCTTCCAACCAGTCCATGGAATTATAAATGATTAACCGTTATCAGCACACATCTTCACCTCTGTGTAAAAATAGATTGACTGTAATGAGTATTTGAATAAATCATAAGAATGGCCGCCCTGCGCTCGTCTAACATCCTGCCGATGGCTGCCTGGTGAGCGAGCAGGGCGCCGGCCCTCCCGCCTAATGGCCTGCGCGTTAGTGCTGGTCGCCTCTGTGATTGCTGGCCACGGCTCCCGGGGCACCTCCTCTGCAGCCCGGGCTCTGGAGTGGTCGGATCCCCAGGCCCAGGGATGGGAAGGGTGCCTCCCTCCTGCACCCCCCGCCCCCCGCCCCGTCCTGTTCCAGGAAAGCCTACCTAGGAGGTAGGGCTGGCAGTGAGGGAGCCAGAGTGGAAAGATAATGACCTTTGTGAGAATCGATGCCTCCTCGCACCGGAGGTTAGAGGGACCTCGTAAGTCAAGTCAAATACGAGGGGAGCAAGCTGAGCGTGAACCTTAATGAGAGCGGAGTGCACGGAGGGTGGGGTGGGGGGGGGATAGGTCTCCATGTTCTCCCCCCGTCCCTGAGGGCAGCTGGGCTCCTGGGCCACCCAAACTCAGACACAGCTCCCTCACAGGGACACGGGCTTGGCCTGCACTGAGGAACCAGGAGAAAGTGGTTGCTTCAGGTCCCCAGGCTCAGGCCCGGGAAGAGTTGCATGGTCTTTCGGGGGGTGGGGGACAGGATGCGCAGTCTCTGAGGGCCTGGGACCTGCTGAGGAGGGAGCAGTCTGAGAGTCTGCGGTCTGGGAGAGGAGGCTGGTGATGGCTGCGTTTGAGTGAGAGGCAGCGACCTTGCTAATGGAGTTCCAGTGGTGTTCCGGTGGGCACGGCTGTGCATCAAGGCGCCCCGGCTCAGTGACGGAACAGTGTTCACTGTGCTCACGTGGTCTGCGGGGGCGGGAATCCAAACCGGACCCAGGAGGGGCAGCTGGTCTCTGCTCCCCCAGGTCTCACTTGGGGCCAATCAAAATGTGGGTGCCAGAATCATCCATAGGCCCATCCTTTGGGGGGCTGAATACTAGCTGCTGGCTGAGACATCAGCTAGGCCATCAGCCAGACTCTTGTGCTTCCCCCTGTAACTGGTCCTGCTCACAGTCTGGCGGCTGCGTGCCGGCAGTTGGCGGGGTGGGGGGGGGTGGGCATCTCCTGAGGCAGAGGCAGAGGGTGGAGGGAATGCTGTTGCGCGGCGTCCCTTCCCCCATATCCCCTGACAGAGGCAGGGACGGCCCCCAGGTTTGAAGAAGGGAGCACAGAGAGAGCTCCGCCCCCACGCTTCGGGGAGAACAGCAGCACCCTGACTCGGAGCTTGGAGAGCAGGACCCCCACCGCCAGCGGTCATCCGGCCTGGCACAGCATGGCCTCCTCTGTCTTCGAGGACAGGCTAAAGAAACCCTCGCTTAGGTCATGAAACTGTCCCTTCACCCCCAAAATGCCCAGGTTCAGGGAGCCCCCAGGGCCACGCCAGGCTTCCTCCTGAGGCAGGACTTCTGCGGCGTGCCGGTGTTTGAGGCCCTGTGGCGGGGAGAAAGCCCCTGCTTCTCGGTCCATCTCTGCCAGAGCGGGCCTGGTTTGCAGCAGTTTGACGTGTGGGTCTGGAGAGAGACTTGAACCAAGTCCTTGTTTCCTAGGGGGTCCCTAGGGAGAGAGGTAGAGAGGTGAGTCACAGGGCCCTGGAAGGGGATGTTCCCTTCCAGGACCCCTATGACCAGGACTCCAAAAGCCCTGAGCCCTTCATTCCCATCCAGGGCTTCGCAGACCCCCAGCGCTGTGGCCTGCCGCACTTTCCAGCTGACGATCAGGACGTCAGGAGCTGCTGGGGCTGTGCTGGGGACGGGAGGCCTGGGTGGCCCTTCCTCTCTGCCCGCGACCCCCCCCCCCACCGCGTCCTCTGTCTCCTCCCTTTCTCTCTGTCACACTTTACAAGCTGGAGACGCGGGGGGCCCTGAAGGACCAGGCTCCTGTCCTTTGTCATTTTCCCGACCCAGATGCAGCTAAATTTTGGAAGAGAATCTTAGTGCCCTGGTGCCTTGTTGTCACTTACGGGGACGGAAACAAAACCTAGACCACCAAAGAGTGGACACAGAACCCATCCATTCTCACAAGGGACCGAGGTCTGAGAGTGTCTAATGCAGAGAGGGAGGAGCAGGAAAGAGAGGGTGAGGTGGGCTTGGCTTTGCTGGAAAGGTGCTGGCGCTTGGGGCGGGGGCGGGCGGGGGGGTCTCGGAGTCTTCCACCGGCCAGCTCAATAGTAATGCTAACAGCCGGCACTTACCAGGCGCCAACCACACGCGAGACACCAGGCGGAGTAAGCCCTTGCCCGCATCTCATTGAACACTTGCACTGCTTTATGGGGTCCTGTTACTAGCTTTGCATTACAGAGAAGAGCAGAGGCTCAGAGAACCCCAGAAACACCCTAGCAAGTGACAGAGAAAGTTGGGGACGGGATTGAAATCAAATTAGGAAACCACTTCACTGGGGGGTTCCAAGAACCTGGGTTTACTCTCCTGCAAAATGGGGTGTTTGATTATGTCCTGTCCAATGTCCCCCTCAGTTCTGAGATTCTAAATGTGCACAGGAGACTCTGGGGACTTGCTTAGATCCGTCTAAAGCAGGGGCCCACTTTCCTGAGATGGGTCTGCGTGGAAGCACGTTGTGATTTTCCGTTCCCTTCTTCCCCCTGCTATGAAACTTCGGTCGGGAAGCAAATGTTTAATTCGGGCGGGTGAAGGAAACAGAGACGAAAAGAAAGGTCATTAGTATTTTCAAGGCTCCAACTTGGGGGGCGGGGGAGTAATACATTGGGTTTGAATCCCGGCCTGTGACTTAGGACCCTGGGCCCATCTCTTTGGTCTTCGATTCCTCATCTCTACACCGAAAATGGGATTGCACATGCTTCCCAGGCCTGCCGTGGGGCTGAGTGAGGTCCAGGGCCACGGCAGCCGGGCCGGCCCTGCAGGCAGTGGCTACGCAGAACGGTTCAGGCGGTCACCCGCCCAGTGAGTAAATAGCAAGTGGAACTGGAGAGGTTTTTCCTCTCCATCGTTTCTGACAGAGATGGTCAAGAGCCTTTCCTTTAACTGTACCCTCCATAAAAGTTCCCTCATAAACTATTGATATTTTAATAATACACATTAGCATCTTGCCCTTTGACACATGAATACTGAATGAGCCATCCAGAGGCAGAGTAAGTAACCAGGTGTGGCGCTGTGGGGGGAGCTGGAATCACGTGCGGTTATCAGAGGGAATGCCCCCTTCCAGGGCCCTGTGACTCGCCTCTCTCCCCAGGGACCCCCCAGGAAACAGCCCTTCAAAGGAGCTCAGCTTCCAGCCTGGGCAGGATTTGTCCTCAGTTTTCCTTCGCTTGGCTGGAGGGGACTTGGGAGGAGAGAGAACAGGCCACTAAAGAGCTGCTACAGGCAGGGACGGCTCACCCCTACATGAGGCACCTTGGATCTCGCTCTGCCTTTGCTACAGGTGCAGGCTCCTTCCTCCTGAGCTCTCTCCTGCTCCGTAAATTAAAAGTCTGCAGACAGATTGTGTGCCCGCAAGAAATCTCCTTTCCCTACCAGGTCTTGCCGGGTGCCCGTGTTGCCGCAGCGTCTGCTAAGGTTTCTACCACGTGATGTCCTGCCTCCCCCAGCTCCTGCTCCCTGCCCGGCTGCCACAGCCTCCAGTTTGCCCTGGCCTCCGTCTGGGCTGGGAGTCCTCGCGTGTGCAGAGAACGGTGACAGGGGCTCTTCGCCGGTCCAGCTTAATTGGGGTGATTTAATGGCGTTTCTGGCAGATTCAGATTTATACGGCTTTCTGAGCTGCAAATCTGCTTTCTAAATGTAGAATTTTTGTGGAGTGGTAAAAAATAATGGCTGTTCTGTGATTCCTGCCTCCTGAGTGAGGAGATTGCAATTTACATTATGCAAATAGACATTATGCAATCAAGGCACTTTAGCAGGAATCTGGTGGCGGAGAGGCCGCTGATGAGATGGCGAGGTCTGCAGCCCCAACCGAAGGGGCTCTGGAAGCGGGAGGCCGAGGGGGGAGGGGCGGGGCAGGCCGCAGGAGGCGGAGACTCTTCCTCTGGCCCAGGGAAGCCGTGGAGACTGCCGGGGGATGCACGCATCCGGGGAGCTGCCAAAGCAGCTCTCTCAATTAATGGCTTTGTTTAATCATACCCCCTGTCCAGAGGACTATTGTCTTACGGATAATTTCGTTTGCCTAACGAGATTTTGCTAATTAAATCTCCTTTCAGTTGGTGGGACTATGCCTGTAGCTTCTCCATAAACCTTTCTGGAGGGGACCTGGGAAGGGGGACCAGGAGGCTGGGGAGGGGAGAGAGAACAGGAGGGAAAGACTTCCCTGCAGCGAGCTGGAGGACTGGAGGGGCTGGGGGTAGGGTTTGGACGCTGCAAGGTGTCTGCTACCACCCACCTGGCCTTTCTTTCCTGCTCACTGGAAACCCAGACAGTCATAAATCTGTGTCCAGCCTGAGGGATTTCTTCCCCTTTTCTCTTCTTCTACAGCTCCATTATCCCTTCTCCAAGTCTTCCAGAACCCCTGGGAGGGGCTGAGGAGTTTCGAGGACTGCTCTGAGCAGCTCTGGCTGTGGTTGGGGGGACCAGTGAGGGTGGGGTGATGGTGGCAGTGATGCTGAAGACAGTTGGTGATGTGGGAACCGCTCTCCTTGCCTTTGCTGTGAGCCAGCCAGGCTGGCTCTTTGGAGAAGATAAATTGCTCCAAAATTGGCCATTTCTCCAGGAACGACGGCATGAATCCCAGAGGAGAATACCTCCTCACATTCACGTATCATCAGAGTCAGCCAAGGATAGCCTCCTACAGTTGGTGGAGCCTAGCACTGTGCTGTGCCTACAACAGCTGGAGCCTAATTAATGCTGTTGCACCTGCGCGTGCCACGCCTGTCTGTGCTCCGTCGCCCCCAGTGGCTCTTCACTGGCCGCGGCTTCCTTGGCCTGGTCGATCTTGGGCTTTGCAGCTCAACCCCGTCTACTTGTCCAGTTTCATTCCCCACACCCTTGCTGCTCCCTCTTCCCTGTCCGAGTGTTACAGACACTTGGACACACGGGCCTTCTCCCACCCGGTCACCCAGATACGCTGGGTCCTCCAATGACACCTCCGTGCTTCCGCGCCGCTGTTTCCTCTGCCTGGAGTCACCCTGGCCTGGATCGCCCCTCTCCATTCGTAATACCCACTCAAATATGCCTCCTTCCAGAGCCTCCCCCTCTCTCCTGAAACATGGCCACCCTCCTTGTCCTTCTGTCATCACAGGGCCTCAGTCGTGGTTGTTTGTCTGTCTATCCAAGTTGAGGGCTAGACCTTATCCTTCTCCTAATCCCAGTACCTAGAATCATGCCTGCCTGTGACAGGCACCCTCCCAGGTTGGCTGAATGACGAGGTGGATGAACGACCAAGGAGAAGAGGGTGAGTGACGGGGCGGCACCGTCTAGCGGGTCCCCCAGCCCCGGGACGGACGTGGCTGGGGTCAGGAGCTGACTTCCGTGGCGACCTCGGAGTTGCTGGGCTGCCCGCTACCTGTACTGTTACCTTCATTCGTGGGTGGGAAGCCCTACTTTCTTCCGTGTGCTGGGCCCTGTACCAGGTGACAGTGTCTCCTGTCACACATTCTCACAGGGATCATAAGGCGGGCGCTGTTTTTGCAGAGGGAACTGGGGCTCCTGTGTCCTCGTCAGAGGACAAAGTAACTGGGCCCACCGGCGGGGCCCACAGCCTCCGTCTGCAGTAGGTGAGAGTTCCTACTCCTCCCTCCGGCCCCCGCCCCGCTTACACACCCTCTCGTCTGTCCGCCTGTTCACGCCCCTTATCTAAGCCACACACTTGCTCCCCTGGGGCCAGGTCTCACACTTGCAGGAATCCCCGTGCATCTGGCAAAGCCCAGGCCGTACAGGGCGGCCTCTGGCCGCCAGCTGGACTCTTACCCAGCCAGCGGTGGGGGCGTCGGGGTGGAGGAGTCTGCGTTCCGTGCTGCAGGCACAGGGACACCCCTGGAGAGGAGCTCAGACCTTCATGTGTCATAAGGGCGTGTGGGCATATGTGTCGTGGGTGTGTGTGCGGTCGTGTGGGTATGTGTGAGGGTTTTGAAGAGACTGGCTCTGTGGTTTTCTTGGTTCCTGGCTCTCAGTTCTTTGCTCTTTGCCCCGCCGGCATTTCCCTTTGGTCAAGGTGTGTCTGTCCGTACCTTCTCTTCATCTTGGGTTCTCATCTTCCTGATGTCCCCACCACGCCGTGCTCTGAGTCCGACGCGTTTCTCAGTACTTAGTAGGTGCTCAGCCAATGCCCCGTGATGCACGGAATGATTGAACGGACACGTGAGTGATGGAAGGAGTGGACAGGCGTGCTCTTCGGGGTCAGACCTGAGCTGAGGCCCAGTGCTGTTCCTCACATGTGGGAACTTGGGGTTTAATTTTCTCATCCAGAAAATAAGAATACGAATACTGCCTCTTCCAGCTTTCTCAAAGGGTTGTTGGTGGGAGATTACAGAGGATACGTGAAAGTGTTTTGTGAACTCTAAAGCGCCCTACAAGGAGAAGAGGTCGTTGCTATAATGATTATTACACTTGAAGCGATCTCTGTGTTTGAAAATTGGGGGTTCTGTTTCCAGGAATATCAAATCGCCCAGGCCCGATTTGAATTCTGAGGCTTGCAGAGCGCTCATTCCGGAAACTGATTCAGGTTTTCCTGACTGTGCAAACTTGCAGGGGCTGGGGTGGGAGGAAAGGCTGGTGGCCCGTCCTTGTGCACCTGTCCCCAGGTGGCCCACGTAGACGGTCTGTCCCGGGGCTCTCCAGCTGCCCAGCCTCTGCGCCCCATTATCTCAGCATGTGCCGTTTCCACTGCCAAAATGCTTCCCCCCCTTCTCCAGCCGTCTTTTGAGCCTCTCTGCCAAGGTCCTGCTCTGTCCCCCTCCAGGGACATGCACGCCTCCCTGAGGGCATTTATCACGGGGCTCGTCATGTCTGCCTCCCTCCACACCGCATGCACTGCTAAGGCAGGTGCTGAGGATGAATGGATGGTTGGCGGAAGGCAAAGGGAAGGGCTGAGGTCTGGCAGATGCCCAGGATTCAAGCTTTGGAGGCGCCCTAAGCTGTACGGGCAGGTGAGGAAGAGGAAACTCCAGAGATCTTAGCGCTGTGTAATAATCCCCCCACTTTTCTGAGAGCTATTTCTCCCCTCCCCTCACGCCCAGAAGGTCAAACAGGCTGATCTTCCCTGGGATCCCTGGGCCTGGGGACTCCAGTCCCACATAGGTGGGTGGCTGGTCCTCAGCCAGACAGGCAGCGAGGCCTGCAGGTTGGAGCCAAATCCTGAGGACAGGGAGATACCCGCCTGTTGCTGACCCCTGCAGGTGAGAAGTTACCCACCTGGGGAAGCAGGTGCTGCTTCCTTCCATCCCAGCCCTCCCAGGTTCCGTCTCTCTGAGCCGGGCCCAGCTGGTGGGGGATCCGCTGGAAGCCCTCCCAGGGACCGGCTCCCTTGCCTTATCCCCGTGTCTGGAGGCGTCTGTCCCCACCCAGCTCGGGGCCTCCCCTCCCCAACAACTCTCCACAGCCCCAGGCGGCACAGCAGAGTGCCAGAGGCTGGAAGGCTTTTCATTACCGAATGCACTGAACCTGTTTGTGAGTGTTTTGCAAAGTGTTTAATCCAAGGTGTTCCCTCAATTAAATTAGTGCAAACATCTGTGTCCCACATCCACCTCCATTTGCATTCTGTGCCATTTATTACAGCGGGAAATTGGAAGGCACCTTAGGAATACTTAGGACTGAATTAGGCTAGGTGGGGGTGGGCGTCTGGGGGCGGCCATCTGGGGGTGCCTGTGAGGGTGGCCCACAAGGTGGACCCCTCTCCCCCTTGGACCTGTGGTGGAGCCACTGTCTGGGGCAGGAGAGCGCGAGAGGGACTGTGTTCCGGCTGGTCTCGTCCAAGGGGTCAGGCGAGTTTAATGAACACCTCTGCTTCCCACCTGGGCCCCAGTCCCTGCAGAGGCAGGAGGATGTCACTGCCGTTGTTTTATAACTTTAAACCCAATTTTTAAAAAGTGTATCACACTCAAGGGACCCGCCTGGGTCTCTCCCCGGGGGAGCCCTTTGCTGCTGGCAGGTGGGTTTTTCCATCACGAATCTGCTGAGCCTTGGTGACTGGCTGGGCGTGGGTGGCAGCTCCTCCTCACGCCATGTGACCCCCACGACTGTCAAGAACTCCGGGAGTCCCACCGCTGTGCCAGCCCAGGAGGGACTGAGGAGAGGAGTAGCTTCTGCTGTGTGTCAGCCAGGGCCGGCAGTGCTTCTCAGGCGCTGTCTGTGGGAGCCTCCCACCCGTCCCCTGAGGCAGGGCCTCCACCAGCACAGCCCAGGGGGCCAGGCTCCATCGGAAAGGCTCAGTGATGTGCTTGTGGTTCCACAGCCAGAAAGAGGAGTGTGGGATTTGAACTCAGGCCTCCCCGACTCCAAAGACGCTGTGCTTGCCCCTGCACTTGGACATTTCTCTTATCTGAAGCAGCTGGTATTGGTGTTGAATCGGGCAGCTGGCCACTAGGATGGCAGAGCCCGGGGCTCCCGGGGTCTAGGATGGGTTACTCAGCCTGCAGGTGACTCAGCCGAGGGACGGGATTCCTGGCTTTTGTGGGGTGGGGCAGGGAGGAAAAGGAAAACTCCAGGGAGTGAGGAAGAGGTTCATGGGAAGCTCAGGGAGTTTAGAGATCACTGGATTCCTCAGTACTGAGTGGGGAAACTGAGGCTCAAAGGAGGCAATGGCTTGCCTGGAGCCACCGAGGGTTCCGTGGTAAGGCTCTAATTCCTGGGGTTGGGGAGCAATGTCAGGGCCTGGGGAGGTCCCAGGGATTTTGTAGGATGGGTGCTAGCTTTCCACATGCAAAAAATAGACCAAGGCTGGAGCCAGAGCCAGGGGGCGGCGGGGGTGGGAGGCGCTGAGACTCCCCTCACAGAGAGCCTTCCAGATCTAGACGGCTGCTGGCCATCTTCAGCCTGGGCCCTGGGGCAGGTCCTCACCAACTCCTGGGTTTCACTGAGGGATGTCCAGGGGGCAGCAGAGCATGAGGAGATGGGAGGAGACCCCAAACCCCGGGCTGTGCCCCGCCTGCTGGTGTCCATCTTGGCCGTCCTCCACCCCGTCTGCCCTGTGGGAGCATCTGGAGGAACAGAGTGCAGTGGATTTCCCGGGTCCTCCCCTAATGAGACGGGACCATGTCTTTAGCCTCAGCTTCCCCATTGGTTAGAGAGGAGAACAGTCTCACCTTCCAGGATTGTCGGGAAAGTTGAAGGAATACTGGGCCTGCCTGCGCAGCTGCAGGAGTCAGAACGTGGTTGCTCGCGTTTCTTTCCCGTCCGTGGCTCTCGTCTGCTTCTCCCTCTCAGACCCTTGCCTGCGTCTGGGTGCTGAGGGGCGGGGCTCTGTCGACCAGGTGACAGGCAGTGTCTTCCTCCTCCGTCTTCCCTGCCCTCCCTCTCTCATCAAAAGACTTTAATAACTGCATCTCAGCGTGTGGCCCTGCCTGGGGTTTTATAAGAATGAATTGCTTATCCCAGCTCTTACGTCCTAGAAATGACAAGCTGCACTCAGCACACATCTATTACGCGCTGACTGTGTGTGGTACCCAGCTCCGGGCACCACAGGGCGAGCCTGAGAGTGACCCCCCCGGATTCTTGTCTCCTCCCAGGGACCCGACGGTTCCTGCTTCCTTTGGATTTGCTGAATCTCAGCCCAGCTGCCTTTCCGAGGAGGGTTTGCCGTTTCTGAACCCTTCTGTACCCCTCTGCCTCCCCACGTGAGGGTCTCTTTGCCTAGAATGCCTGTCGCCCCGCTCGTTGACCTGGGCAGAGCCCAGTTTCTGGTGATGTGTAGTCTGCGACCACATCTCAGCCAGGGGCTCTCTCTCATGAGCCCCGGTGTGCCTGGGTCATCTTTCTGTGGCTGTTTATCGCCCTGTACTTCAGTGACGTCGTCACTAGAGATGCCTCCCTCTAGTAAAAGAGCCCAGGGACAGCGTTCAAGAGTGCAGCATGCGGAGCCAGCACGGGCCCTCGCGGGCTTCTGCTGCGCCCCGCCTGGAGGCCAGGTCATTCTCGGTCCCCCAGCAGAGGGGCAGGCCCGTTGTAGAACGCCTTCCTGTCCTGTGAGCCTCAGTAAGTGCTGTTCTGTTGGACAGGCCACTGGCGCGTGTGAAGGGAGGCAGTCCCGGCGGCAGGACCGACTGTCTCCTTTCTGGTGTTCAGTCTGAGGGCCTGTCCCCGTCTCTCTTATCTGCAATTCTAGGAAGTCTTCTCTCCCCGTCACTGGCCTCAGGGTGGGGTCTCCGGATGGAGCCGAGGATGGGCAGAGAAGAACAGTTCCCTTAATTTACTGCTCCCATGTCTCTGCCACGACATTTCCTTTTCCTAAAAACCTCTCTTCCCTCCCTGCACCGCCCTCGTCCCGTACCAGCTCTCCCACACATCTCAGACCCTCTGGAGAACGTGGCTTCTCCCTCCCAGAGCATCGGGCCTGAGCCTCCAGCCTTGACCCGTCCACCCACATCTCCAGTGTATCTGAGTCTGTCATTTTCCAGGAAGCGGGTCACAGCAGGGTCCATGGCTGACGGCTCGGTTGCCCTCACTCCCTCCCCCCAGCATGGCACCCAGTGAACGAATGAATGGGGCTCCTGGCCACCCTCAGAGGGTGGTGTCTGGGGTCCTCGCACCCTCTGCTCTGACTTTTCTACCCCAGGGTTCCAGTGGACCCGGAGGCACTGTTGTCACCAGTTCCTGGAAACTAGACGCCACGGCCAGCGAGGGAAAAACAGGTGTTAAGTTCTGTCGGGTGCGCCGAGCAGACTGGAATTACTTCTGCGGGGCAGGCCAGTCAGGTCTCAGCAAACCGATACTCCCCGTGCAAAGTCTCCGACACAGAGCCCGCGCGGGGCCATTGGAATAAGAGAAGAAAATATTACACTTTCGTTTATTTGTGTTTTTATTGCATCCCATTTAGGTTTCTGTTGTTGAATATATTCCACAAGACACGCCATGTAGCGGTGGAGGAGCACGTCTGATGTATGTATGTACGTGCATATTTCATACGTAGCAATTGAGGGTGCATTAACAGTTTTTACTGTTAGGGTTGTATACCCATCTGAGGACCACGAACTTAGGCCGCTGCCCAGGAGGTGAGACTAGTATGTATTTGCTGGTGTCTCCGGACACACGTCCCACCCCCCGGTGTGGCCTCACCTCATGCCCGAAGCTTTACACCCTGAATCTGACCCCATAGCAAATTCTGGAGGGAAAGGAACTGGGGGTCCTATCCCTCTGTGAGTGTCCAGGGCGTGGGACACTGTAGGCGCTTAGTAAATAAATTGTGACTTGGATTTCTATTTCTTTGAATTGATTGAGACTGTCTGACAATCGTTTAAAGTTTTACAATTTGACCTTGACTTAATCCTCAGTGGCCTACTCCCCGTCAGCACAGGGTGTGTTTACCAGAGACCCGTTTTGCAACAACAACAAAAAACACGTGTCTCCAGGCTACCAGGTTCCGAGTTGGGTACTCGGTGACAAGTCAGAGGTCCCCACCCGACAATCACTTGCATTCCTTTTTCTCAAAAATAGCCAAACAAAAAACAACCCAACAAAAAAACAACCATCATAATGTAAGCAGCGCTCCCCTGTTCACTGGGCTTATTTGGAAACAAATCCCAGACCTCATTCCATTTCCTCTGCAAATGCTCCAGTCAGTGCTCACGGCCTTTTAGGGAGACAGACCCAGCAACAAATAGTGTTGTGTTCTGGAGCAGCGCCAGACCCTGTGGGCATGGCCAGGCCCTGCGTGGGCAGCCGCGTGTGCTCAGCACCCGCTGGGGGAAGCCGAGGGGGTCAGGAATGATTTTTATATAAGCGATGCTGACGCCGAGTCTCTCAGCCTGGCTTGCGGGCCCTGCGTTGAAATTTCAGACCCAGAGAGGGGGCCTATCAGATAAGGAGTGAACAGGAGAGGGAGGTGGCCTGCGCAGGAGGCGGAGAGGAGCTTGCAGATGTTCCCGCGCGCCTCCCTCCTCTGAAAGTGAGAAAAGCACAGCCCGGAAAGCCGAGGCCCCTTGCCCTCGGCCGCAGCACTAGAGATGGGCGGCGGCAGAACCAGGGCCTAGGCCGGGCTCCTCGCTGGCCTCCCTGGGCCTCCTCTCCGCACACGCACTGCGCCGGGCTGGACCGGCCTTTCTCACACACGCAGGTTTCTGTGTCCGGGGACGGCTCCCACTGGGCCTCCGCCGGGCTCTGGCTGCGGGCACCCCCTCCGCCCTCCCGCCATGTCCCGAGGGGCCAGCGGCCGGCAGCCGGGGAGCCAGCGTCCCTGCGTGTGACTTCTCCTTTCTTCCTGTACAAGTTGAGCACTTGCCACCCTGCTGTCTGTTTTTCCTTGCTAAGGTTCAGTTCTAATTATGTTGATTTTCTTCATCCCACCCCCTCCTGGAAGCTTATTAGGTTGAATATTTTTATTTATTATCATTTCGCCCAACTCCTGCCAGCATTTCCAATTACTCTCCCCGCTTCCTTGTAATTGTCTTTCCGTAATGGCTCCGAAACAATTGCGCTAAATGAGGTGTCTCCTGGAAGATGAGAGTCTCACTTCATTAAAGGCTAATGTATTCTCAGCTCCAGCTCTGTGGGGCTAGCTTGGAAGGAAGACATTTAAACAGCTTCTTTTATTTTATAGGGAGCAACTTTTCAGCGACGAAGATGTCTGTGGGGTATATGTGGATGTGTGTGCGTTTCCTGACTTTAATTTAAAGAAAGTTTATAAAATAGCATAAGTCTCTCTTATTGGCGCACCTCTGTTCTGAGGTAGCTGAGATTTCCGCAGGTGGGGTGCAGGGCTCCGGAGCAGCATGGGAAGGGCCAGTGTATTCAGATGTCCTCCCCACCTCCCTGCCGGGTCCCCTCCTCTCCTCCCTCCCTCTCCTGCTCCTCGATGGCTGGGTCAGCCCCAGACCCCTCCTCCCCTCCGTCCTCTGTTTCCTTGCTGCTGCCCGCATGCTGTGCTCAGCTTCCACTGTGGGGGTGACCTCCTGTTACATACTCTTTTTTCTTTGGTTAATGCATCCTAACTCGATCATTCATTTGTCCCTTATTCATTCATTCGTCCATTTGTTATTCATTCAACAAATGTTTATTGCGCGCTGTGTTCAGGCATCACTGAGGATAGGGGTTTGCCCTTCGGAGCTTAGAGGACAGGGAGAGGCTAGGGAGAGGTGACGGAAAGGCAGGCGCCTCCAGTACAAGGTGTGAAGTGTTGCGACCAGGCGAAGGCAGACCGGCCTGCAAGCACTGGGGGGTGAGAGGGGACACTAATGAAACTGTGGGGTCACGGGAGGCTCTCCTCCTGGGAGAAGGGGTCTGGGTTGATGCCTGAAGGATGAGGAGTCGGCCAAGTGCCGAGGGAGTGGGCCCCAGGCTGTGGTGAAGGAGGGGCGGGAGAGACCACGGGAGAGGGTCTTGAATGCCCGGCTCCAGGGGGCAGGGTGGGGGCGCATAGGCGACTTCTACGCAGGGAGCTGGTTTGGTCAGACCTGTGTTCTGGAAAGACTGCTCTTGCTTCGGTACCTAGGATGGGTGAAGGAAGGAAAAACATAAATAAGTAA